>JACXGI010010757.1:0-19825 GCA_016801175.1 Esox masquinongy
TGCATTCTCCCCCCCCCCCTCTCTCTCTCTCTCCCCCCATTCTCCCTCTCTCTCTCACTGTCTCTCTACACCCATTTTCCCTCTCTCTCTCTCTCTCTCACTCACTCTCTTTCCCTCTCTCTCTCGGCTGTCAAAGATAAGTCACGTTTGGGAATAGTATGCATTATTATGGGTAGTGGAATGAAATCCCATGAATATGTGACGCTTGAGATTTATGGATGTTTAAGGACACACGAGAATCAACAAATCAAACTTTCACTTTGGGAAGGAAAATACTGCACCTTAGGAAAAGGTAAATCTATCACAGTGGTAAGGCATGTAGCCGCTCTGTGTCACCCATAGGGGGCAGCCAAGCTGTCTGTACACCCGCCCAGCCAGACTGGGACTGGTGATGTGTGATTACATTAGCGCTTTAGGATTACGTCACCTCATAACGCCAGGAGAGTCCCCGCTCTGCCATTAAGCCAAGATGTATAGAAGGGGGGCTGTGTGTGTGTGTGTGTGTGTGTGTGTTCCCACAGTGATTGGGGAAATTAGTTAGGCTTCTTAAGAGCAGCTGGAGAGTTCAGCTGAGCCTCTACCCCTCGATCCCCCACAGACACGCAGAACAGTGTTTCATCACCCGAAAGGAAACAGGGATCACTGCTGCTAGCATGGATTGTTTAGAGAGGGAGGGATGAAGAGAGAAGGACAGAGAAAGGGAGAGAGATGGGGAGAGAGAAAGGGAGAGATATTGATTATTGAACAGTGAGATGGAGAGAGGGAGAGATGGAGTGAGGGAGAGGTGGAGAGAGGGAGTGAGGGTGAAATGGAGAGAGAGAGTGAGGGAGAGAGGAGAGAGATGGAGTGAGGGTGAGATGGAGAGATGGAGAGAGGGAGTGAGGGAGAGATGGAGTGAGGGAGAGATGGAGAGATGGAGAGAGGGAATGAGGGAGAGATGGAGAGATGGAGAGAGGGAGTGAGAGAGAGATGGACAGAGGGGAAAAAGGGAAAATGATAAAGAGCAGCTACATTATTGGTTTGGCCCACTTACTACAGAACACACACGCAGAGGGAGAGGGAGTAGAGTAAAGTAGAACAGAGTAGAACAAAGTAAAGTTACCACAGACTCGTCCAGTCCAAACATGGCTGTTAATGGGCAACTGAGAGAATCAAACAACAGCTGCTTCAGATTGCTTGTAGAAGTACTTAATGTATGCTGAGCTTGTGCTCAGGAATGTGTATTAATCTTGCGGTTGTGTGTGTGTGTGTGTGTGTGTGTGTGTGTGTGTGCGTGCGTGCATCTGTGCGTGCATGCGTGTGTGTGTGTGTGTGTGTACAATGCATTGATGTGCATGAACATGTTCTGGCCTTGCTTCAACCTTCAATGCTTTCAACTAAACCGTATTAACAATGCAATGAAATGTGTAAAAAAAATTGTTATTTCCCTCTTGCGCTTTCATTTCTTTTAGGGAAAGGAACTTTGGCACGTTTTAGTAACTGTAAATGCAAAACTGAAACCATGGCATGGGCTGAATCCCATTGAATAGGCACACATAATGATGCCTATGAGGATACAAATTGCTCTTGTGTTTTCGCTCCCTCAGAAGAATTCCCTGATGTGCATCATGGTTCTGACCCATCAGTCAGACTTTTGTTAAACGCCAGGTTAGTCTGCAGAGACCCAGGCAGAGCTGGTGTATCTGGTGTCTGTTTAAGTTGGATGTTGACTCGGCCGTAAGGCTGAGCGGGATCCCTTCACCTTGTACAGGCCAGTGTCCCAAATGGCACCCTACTTAGTGCACTACTTTTGACCAGGGCCGGTAGGGAAGGGGCCATGAGGTTGAGGAGTAAAACCGGTGCACCCTGCCTCTGCCAGACCTGTCGCCGCTGTGTTTGTGTTGGGCCAGACTGACTTCTCATTTGTCCCAGTGAAGTAAGTCGGAACACAATGCTTTGTTGGAGAATGGCTAAGGTGACCGGGTTAGGGTGAAGGAAGGGGGGTGAGGACTAGGGTGAAGGAAGGGGGGTGAGGACTAGGGTGAAGGAAGGGGGGTGAGGACTAGGGTGACCGGGTGAGAGTGAAGGAAATGGAAGTGGGAGGTGGGTTGGGAACTAGGATTACTGGGAGAGACTGAAGAAGGAGGGGAGTCAGCTCACCTCTTTGCCCATTCTGCATATCCCCTCCCTATATCACTCTCTCTCCCCTCACATTTTCACCGTCAATCCCCCCTCTCTTGCTTTCTCCCCCTCCCTGCCTTCCTCCCTCCGACACGAAACACGTGCGTTAAGCACCGCTGGTCTAAGAACTTAATTAGATTGATAACTTGGCCTTGTTTGGTTTGGCAATTATTACGCACAGAGCCGCCTGGCTAATGAAAACCCCCACACACAGAGCGGAGACTGTTCTGAATCTGTCAGAAGATCCCCAAAGGCCCCTGAGGCCCTCAAAACCAACCCTGTACTGTCAGATATGTTTAGATTACAAAGACGTTTTCATGTTCAACGAAACCCTATTGATCAGAAACAAAAAAGACGCTTGAAATAAAGACCCAACTCTCTGTGCTGTGATTGTCAGCCACGGGATGTTTAAGCTTTTAGGTTTCTGTCTAATTGAGACAAATTACAGACCCCCCTTCACACTGAACATCACTAAAGACAGTATAATTATAGAGTCTCTGTCTGAGTCCCAAATTGCATCCTATTTCATTTTCGTGTTCTGCTTTGGACCAGGGCCTTTTGGGCTCTCCTAAAAAGTAGTGGACGATATAGGGAACATGGTGCCCTTTTGGATGAACCCTCCATCAAGGAAGTCTTTATTTTCTCCTTTAGTTCAAACAGGGTTAAATATAACCCTTCATGCTGGGCTGGTTTTCTTTGAAACCCTGATTGTAATTACAGAAGTGGTGTACGAAGAAACTGTCATGGAGGTGTTCTTAGACAGTCAGCAGAAGAGAATGGGACACAATGGCTCTCTGTTTAGACTAAGAGTCTGGCGTCTTCTGACAGAGAGCCGCAAGACGACAACAATGATGATGATGATGATGAATATCCTAGAAGGACGCCAGGCGTTGGCAGTCCTGTACATCCAATCCTTTCACTGGACAATTACTAGGAATGTGTGACAAACATTCAGTGGGTTGACGGATTCTTATGCAGATGTTTTTGTCATTTTTGTTAACCACTATTCAATTCTTACACCATTCTTTTGAACAATTGACGTCAAACCTACAATGGAGAGTAATAAATAGCCAAATTACTTCCATTGATCATCGGAGCATTTAGATATTTCCGGTTTAAACACAAACAAGGCAGCGTAAGCATTTGTAAAAAATAGCATACAGGCACTAAGGCCAATGAGAGTCCTCAGTTCTGTTTGTCTTGACCTGATATCCATTTATTAAAACAGTCGGAAGATTTTGCAGCTGGACGGGCCAAAACCAGTTGTAGTTTTTTGTCAAAATGTCTGCCTGCATATAGGAAGCCGGTGTAAAGCATGCCACTTAGATTTATCAGGGTATTGAAGATGGTTAAATACGTTACTTTGGGAAATGCCTTCAGCAAATTCACCCAGACTTGTGTACGCTCAATAGAATGCCAACTAGTTTAGCTCCAACCATCGTAGAGAATACAAATCTCCCTATCACCAGCACCACTGGATCTTCCAGTCCAGGCAAACAAGTTGCGGCACACACAACAAAGAAAACGAACAGAGCAGCAGTTCCAGGCGAAATATCGGTTTTAGCATCAGCTGATTATAGATCGGGAAGGGGACATTTTGACAGTCAATTTGCGAGTAACTTTCAAAGAGGGGCTGAGTTCGTCCTTTTGGTTCTAATATCTTTGCACATACAGTTAAGTCCGAATATATTTGGACACTAGCACAATTTTCCTATTTTTGGCTCAGTACGCCACCACAATGGATTTGAAATGAAACAACCGAGGTGCAATTGAAGTGCAGACTTTCTGCTTTAATTCAAGGGGGTCAACAAAAATTTTGTATGAAACGTTTAGGAATTGCAGACATTTTCATATACAGTCCCCCTTATTTCAGTGGCTCAAATATAATTGGACAAATTAACACAATCATAAATAAAATGTTAATTTTTAATACTTTGTCGAGAATCCTTTGCAGGCAATGACTGCTTAAATTCTGGAATGCATGGACATCACCAAACCCTGGGTTTCCTCCTTTGTGATGCTTTGCCAGGTCTTTACTGCAACTGTCTTCTGCCTTAAGTTTTGTCTTCAGCAAGTATGTTTTGGGTCATTTTCCATCTGTAAAGTGAAGCGCCGTCCAATCAACTTCGCTGAATTTGGCTGAAAAGTGGTCTCTTAATCTGAGCAGACAATATATCCCTATACAATTCAGAATTCATCCAGCTGCTTCTGTTTTCTGTCACTTCATCAATAAACACTAGTGACCCAGTGCCATTGGAAGCCATGCATGCCCATGCCATCACACTGCCTCCACCATGTTTTACAGATGTGGTGTGCTTCGGATCATGAGCCGTTCCAAGCCTTCTCTATACTTTTTTCTTCCCATCATTCTGGTTGATCTTAGTTTCATCTGTCCAAAGAATGCTGTTCCAGAACTGGGCTGGATTTTTTAGATGTTTTTTGGCAGTCTAATCTGGTCTTTCTATTCTTGAGGCTTATGAATGGTTTGGACCTTGTGGTGAACCCTCTGTATTTGCTCTCGTGAAGTCTTCTTTTTATGGTAGCCTTGGATAATGCAATGCCTACCTCCTGGAGAGTGTTCTTCACTTGGCTGGATGTTGTGAAGGGGTTTTTCTTTAACATGGAAAGGATCATACGCTCATCCACCACTGTCTTCCGTGGATGTCCAGGCCTTTTTGTGTTGCAGAGCTCACCAGCGCGTTCTTTGTTTCTCAGAATGTACCAAACTGTTGATTTGGACACACCTAATGTTCCTGCTATCTCTCTGATGGATTTTTTGCAGCCTAAGGATGACCTGTTTCACTTGCATTGAGAGCTCCTTTGACCGCATGTTGTGGGTTCACTGCAACAACTTCCAAACGCGAATGCCACACCTGGAATCAACTCCAGACCTTTTACCTGCTTAATTGATGAAGAAATAATGAAGGAATAGCCCACACCTGTCCATGAAACAGCTTGAGTCCATTGTCCAATTATGGTCCCCTGAAAAAGAGGGGGCTACATATTACAGAGCTGTAATTCCTAAACACTTCCTCCAATTTGGATGTGAATACCCTCAAATTAAAGTTGAGAACCTGCACTTTAAGCGCATATTCATTATTTAACTGTAACTTGAATATATTTTGGTAAACAGCCAAAAAAACAAAACTTGTGTCTGTGTCCAATTATTTACGGACCTAATTGTATCCAGATCCAAAACGTATAATCGAGCATCTGATGGAATACACAAGAATTTAGCTACCGAAGAATAGTGTGATGTGCACAGTGGCGGCTCTAGCATTTAGGGGGCCCTAAGCGAAATTGTATTTGGGGCCCCCTCTCCCATAGTGGCCGTGGGCTCCCTAGAACCGGCCCTGGATGTGCAACCTCCGAGGCTAAGGTTAATCCAGGGCCCCTTGGTGCCTGTATTGCAAATTACTTTTTCACGATACAGTGCACTGCTTTTAACCATAGTCCCATGGGCCCTAATCAATAATCGTCCACTACATAGGAAATGTCTTTTACCTTTCCATTTGTCTGGTTTCATTTGAGGCCGTGGTATTCAACTCTTACTGTAAGAGGTCTGTAGCCTGCTGGTTGTCTGTTCTGCCTCATCATTAATTGCACCCACCTGGTGTCTCAGGTCTAAATAAGTCCCTGATCAGAGGGTTGCAATGAAAAAACACAGTGGAACTGGCCTTGAGGTACACAATTGAGTTTGAGGAATTTAGTATAATTGAATTAACTCCGACAACATGTGATAAAAGTCTGCTCCTGTGAGCCTGTGATTTAATTCTGTGCCTCCTAATATGCTCTTTCGTAGTGTGTTTTATGGTCCGTTGCTAGGAGAGGGAAGATATTAAGAGACACAGGAGTGTTCTGACCTGGCTCTTCTATCGAGCGGTTAGAATATACAATGGGGAGCGGTTCTGCAAAGTTCACATGAAAGAGAGACGCTGAATGCGTCACCAGTGGCACCCTATTCCCTACGTAGTACGCTACATTCGACCATGGACTCTCTTTTGGTTCTGACTGGATGCTGTGGACTACATAGGGAATAGGGTGCCGTTTAGGATTCCCTGCTCTACAGAATACAAATTACAGCCATTTAAGTGTTGTCCTTTTCATAGCGCACCTCGATCACTCCTCTGTGGACTTTTACCATTAAAACAATCTCTCTTATTTATCGTAGGTTTGGTCTACGATTCCATGGACTTCAGTGTGTGTGTGTGCGTGTTTGAGAGTGAGAGCAAAAGAGAGACATTATCTAATCACTGTGTTGATTGTCTGGATCCGAATGACACCGGTCGGAGGGGCTAGCTGAGGGTGAGAGCGGGGAGTGACGATAGAGAGAGGAGAAATGAGGAGCGAGGGGGAGAGGGGAGTTGACAGGGTATAGTGGGAACCTGCTGGTTCCGATAGAAATACAGTTGATTGAATGTTCTGAATCAAATGTTCACATAGTTTTCCAGAAGACCAGTTGCACTGATATTCTGGTGCACATGGAACCATCTGAAATGAGTTGTGTCCCATTGATATACAGCTCCAGAAAAAAATAAGAGAACACTGCACCTTTTTCTTTCCTTTCCAAAGTTTTGAGTGAGGAACAGTAGCGTTCAATTTGCAGTGGTCTCTTAATTTTAACCCTTCTGTTCCTCACACAAAACCTTCCTTTTCGACTTTTTTGGAAAGGAAAGAAAAAGGTGCAGTGGTCTCTTAATTTTTTCCGGAGCTATATATAATGATATATAATGTATACAAATGAACCGCAGTGACCATGATATTTTTATTATTTTATTTTTATACTCGGAGTTCAGACATACTGTAAGTTTTTTCATTATATATTTTATAATATATTCTAGTCTTGTGTTTATGATGAAACGCTTTGTTTAAACTGTCTCACATGGCACTGATGGAATTATTGATGTGGTCCAAAAGAATTACCCTAAAAATAATAGTTTGTTAATTACTCTCTCCCCTTTCCAGATGTACAATGCTAAGATTCCAATGTGTCATTTTGCCTTAATCTGCCAACGATCAAGAGGTATCTATGCTAGCCATCTGCTTCCATGCCAACGGCGTACTACTGAGATTAGCTAGCTATCACTGTTGCCATCAATGAACCCTTAAAAGCTGCCCAAGTGGTTTTATTAGAAACAGCTGAGATGACTAAAACACTGCAGCTAGCTAGCAAGGCAACGTTGGTGACAACGTAATTAGCGCAAAGGAATGTTAGATTAGTCTTTCAATTTAAAGATAAACCTTTAAAAATACTACTTCAGTGAGTGATTGGACTATTACTGAAAGTGTGGATAATCTGGAGTTGTCAAAGGCTTGGAACAGCAGATACAAGTGGATGCATGTCTGTTATAGTAAAAAAAAATATAATTCTGCCAATTTGGAGCCTCCATTGCTCCTATTTATATTAATACTATCAAATAAATTCAACATGTCTATATACTGATGCTATGTTTGAGTCTCTTCTTTTGATCACAAACACCCCTGCTCATTGGTACCTGTTTTTTGATGGCCTATTGACATATTTTGAGAACGCATCGAAATTCAGATCACAGAAAGAAAGGACAGTGCAGAGAATGAGACCTGTTCAGGCTCATTTACAATATTACTGACTGACTTGTTTTTATATTGTCTTCTCTGTAGGTGCCCTCAGTGAAATCAATGTTAACCTGCCCATCACAAATCACCAAGAGGCAACCTGCAGTTCACAGCAAAACCTTTTGTTGAACAGAACTATCTGAATGCATTTTATTTTTCTAGTCTCCGATAGCCTTTTCTCTGAGCCTGCTCAGCTGGAATGTTGACAACCCCTGACTGAAGTTGTAGATTTAACAGTGATGAGGACGTGTGATGTGCCAGTTTAAATGTTTGTTTAATTAAATATTGTAAGTTTTTACATAGTATTGTGACCACTTAGCCTCCAGCAACACCACAAACAGCCAGTCAGGTGAGGGGAATTTTGCTTCTGGTGGAGCTGACAACACAAGCACACCCTGCTTCTTTTCCTGGAGGAAGTGTATACAAAGAATAAAATAAAAAACACTTGTGTACCTATGTGTAGTTAATGATTTTCAGAGTACCAGCAAATCGACTAGCTAACATCCTTCATGCACAAAATATTCAGTGATATAGCCCAGGTCATCGCTGAATCCTCCCACCCCGAACAATATACAGTTCAATCACGGTCAATTTCTTGGGGTGGTTGTAGACTTAAGTGACATAAGCGGTTGCTTAGGGTGCCCAACCGCTAAGAATTGTGTACCAATTTATTGAAAATAAACTGAGATATCTCATGTACAAAAGTATTCAGACCCTTTATTTAATACTTTGTAGAAGCACCTTGGGCAGGGTATTACAGCGTCGAGTCCTTTTGGTTATGCCTCCAGTTTTTGCACAACCGGATATGGGCAGTTTCTCCCATTCTTTCTGACAGATTGCCTTAAGCTCTCTTAGATTGTGTTGGGAGAGACAGTAAACAGCAATCGCCCCACAGATTTTCAATGGGGTTTGATTCTTAGCTTTAGCCGCTTCAGCATACTCGGACATGTCCCACAGCCACTCTAAAGCTGTCATGCTGACAGATGAATCTTCACCCCGGGCTGAGGTCCTGTGTGCTCTGGGTCAGGTTTTTGTCAAAGACCTCTCTGTATTTTGCTCTGTTCATCCTTCCCTAAATCTTCCAGACCGTGCTGCGGTCCCTCCCGTCTTCCAGTCCCTGCTGCTGAGAATTGCCCCCATAGCATGATGCTCCCAGGTTATTTAAATTCTTCCATATGGGAAATATAAGCCAATATAATAATTTACAAACCTGAGCAGATCTGAGTTTTCAGCCTAAGAATTATTTAAAACAGTTTTGACATAGAAATGACCTGGGGAAAGACTCACTTTATCATAAATTTTCCAAGGAAGTGACTGCCGTTGGTCAGAATAATCATTGGGGCATGATGCAAAATATTTGCACTGTATACAGGATACAGCATTGCATTTAAAGAGGCACTTCACCCTGGGGGGACCTCAGGTGGTGAGAAATTTCTAGGGCAGTGAGATTTGTTTCACACACAATTGTCCAGAAGGAGCGAGGACGTTTTTTGGTGTGTCAAACAGCACACGATCGTATGTCAAAGTGTGGAAGACGTTCATAGAAATAATATGTTAGTAGATAATTGTAACAATCTGACTGTTTTTTATTCTATTGCATTTTTATATTTTTCTTTTCATTGTAAAGCACATTTAATTGTTTCTATGTATGAATTGTGTTATATGAATAAACTTGCTTGTTTGCTTGCTAGATATGCCACGGTGAAATGCTCCTTTAATCTGACAGCATAGGGTTGGCTGTTAGATTAACAGGCAGTCACACCCTTTTTTATTTACTAAATAATTCTGCTTATTTCACAAGTTTGTTGAAGAGCAAGTGTGTAAAGACTAGAACAAAATTTGAAACAAATTTGAAACAAATTTGAAACATTTAAAAAGTCGAAAATAGTTACATTTTAACTAGGGGGTAATTAAATACAGTTTGATCAAACATCATACTGTGATATTTAAGCAATGGATTATATACGTTAACATTATTAATACAACGTGCAATGTCAACAACTTCGGTAAGAGAAAAGGTGTTGCGGAGTTGAACACAGGTCCACAAAGCTCCGTGATTAATACACAACCGCACGTTCAGTGAGCGATATAACCATCAGTTTTAACTATCTGGCAGTACAGAGTCATGGAAAAGGCCATTCCAAAGATCAGCAAGACGGCGATGCCGAACGCGACCCCCAGGATGATGAGTGCCCCCTTCACTATGAAGGAGGTCAACACCTTGACACAGGGCCTGGCATACACCCTCCGTCCGTTCGTGAGTTGGCACGCCTCAGTCTTATTATCACACCGGCAGGAAGTGGGGACCGTTGAGCCCCAGTCAGAGGGTCCGTTGGTTAGTCCACAACACTTTGCCTGCTCTTCGAAGATCTGTACGCCCGTCTGGAATAGAAACGTCTGATTCCATAGTGGTGGAGACGTCTCGATCAAGTTCCTTATTGACTTCTCAACCTTCCTCACTCTGACGGCTCCCAGGATTCCGGCTGTCAACAGGAGGATGAAGATGTGCAGCAGCAGGATGAAGAACAGCAGGAGTAAGATGCGGTTTTCCCTGATGGCTCCACAGCAGCCCAGGAAGCCAAGGACCATGATGATGACACCGACGGCTATCAGAAGGTTCACGCCGGGAATTGTCCCCATGAACCACATTTTACTGCTCACTTTCAGGTAGATGGAGATGCCGAGAATGATAACTCCACTGATCCAGAACAGTAGGTTGAAGGAGAAGAGAAGGTACTTTATACACTTATCCACGGCCATCTTGTCACCTTACAGAGCAATGTGATGTGGTGCTTTTCGGTTAGTGTGTGTTAGTTTTATTGAAGGCCATCAAGTGGGTGTGGTTACATATAGTGGGTGTGGTTACATCTAGTGGGTGTGGTCAAATCTAGTGTGTGTGTGGTAACATCTAGCGGGTGTGGTTACACCTTAAGGGAGTGGTTACATCCAGTGGGTGTGGTTAAATCTAGTGGGTGTGGTTACATGCAAAGAGTTTGGTTACGTCTATTGGGTGTGGCTACATGAAGTGGGTGAACTGGAACGACTGCCCCTCCAGCGGATGCAGAAGATGACAGCACATCACCGCGGCCGTGTTCCCACCGATCCAGGGCTTCTACTCTGACCGGTGTGCTGGGCATCATTCGACACCTCAGCACTGGGAAACGGGACAGAGGCAGCCGGTCTACAATCGGTTTTATTTACTGGCCGTCTGACGGCTAAACGTGTCAACTAGACTGACCACTGGTTAGCATTGACTCTGCCCAACTTAGAACTCACATATACACACACACACACACACACACACACACACACACACACACACACACACACACACCTTATTCCTGTAAATATTCTTTAGAGCTTGTTAATACATGTTCCTATTCTTAACACATTGTTTGCTGTACCGCGTTGTATTCTGGTTATTGCTGTACCGTGTTGCATTCTGGGCGGTGTATACGTACTGTAACTTTCATGAACATTATAGACTAATCCAGTTACATGTGAACCATTTAGGACATACTGTACATATTTACACAATTTCAGGATATACACATTTACAGATGGTATGTACAATCTAAATAATGTATGTATATATATACATATATACCCTATATATTTGTTCATGGTTGCTCCATAATGTAATGCTGTGATAGCTGCCAGGTATGCAGTATTGTGCAAAGATGAACTGAGTGCAAGTTTTAAAACGTAATTAGTATTTAATTGAAATGTAAAAATATTTAAATATATATATTTTTTTCCATTTGGGACATTTGTCAGAGTACAGTAGTCTTAAGGGCATGCTTCAAAATATTTGCACCGCATACAGGATAGAGCTTTGCATAGATGTGTATTTAATCTAACGACCTCAAGTTGGCCCTAATTAACTGGTGGATTCACAACCACCTGAAACTAAACAAAACACACACAAAAAACGTTTTATTAGAAACAATGCTGTTTATTCAAAAGTGTCCTGAAAGAAGTTCATAAAGAAATTGGTCACAGGCTAGAACAAAATAAATCCTGACACTTACTGCAATTCATTTATACAACTCCTAAACATAGAAAGAGAGATACACTTGAACAGGCATCATACTTTGATATTTAAAAAGTTTTAATTTTTTACTTTTTTAACATGAATATTACAAAGAGCAAAGTGACCTACTTCAGTATGAGAAACATATTGTGCGGTAGAAAACATATCCACAACGATCTTTGATAAATACATAAATGCATGAATGTTCAATGAGCGATATAATCATCTGTCTTCCCTGTCTGGCAGTAAAGTGTCATGGATAAGGCCATTCCAAAGATCATCAAGACAGCGATGACAAATGCAATCGCTAGGATGATAAGAGCCTGTTTCACCATTTCAATCATCAACACCTTGATACAAGGCTTTGCATACACTTGCTGTCCATTGGCAAGTTGGCACTCCTGAGTTGTGTTATCACATTGGCAAGAATTGGGGGCCGCTGAACCCCAATCAGAAGGTCCATTGATCAATCCACAGCACTTTGCCTGCTCTTCAAGTTTCTGTATGTCCGCCTGGAATTTGGACGTCTGGTTCCTCAGCGGCAGTTTTGCCTCAATCCACTCCTTCATCGATTCCTCAGTCTTATTCACTCCGACGGCTCCCAGGATTGCAGCTATCAACAGGATGATGAAAATGAGCAGAAGCATGATGAAGAACAGCATGAGCAAGATGCGGTTTTCCCTGATGGCTCCACAGCAGCCCAGGAAGCCAAGAACCATGATGATGACACCAGCAGCTATCAGAAGGTCTACGCCGGGTACAGCCCCCATGAACCAAGTTTTACTGCTCATTTTCAGGTAGATGGAGATGCCGAGAATGAAACATCCACTGATGCAGAACAGTAGGTTGAAGAAAAAGAGAATGTACTTTATACACTTGTCCACAGCCATCTTGTTACCTTCCAACAGGTATGATGTGCCTTGACAGATCGAGGTGAGGTGGTGCTGTTGTTGAGTGTCCGCTTGTTCTATTACAGTTCTATTACAAGTGGGTGCGGTTACATCTAGTGGGTGTGGTTACAAATCGAATAGCAATTATTCATACCCCACATTTCCAACTTCAGTCAAAACCAGAGAACAGAGACAGCCCACTCAAAAACATGCCTCCATCATTTTTTTTATCTAAAAGGGTAAATCTCATCTGCTTATTGCACCTGCCCTGACCAGAAACATTAACCAATGAGATGTTTTGTTTTTGGGCGCCGCCTCTCGGCCGGGGGCAATATCTGGCCTATTCGGAATAGAAAAGAATATAAGAGCGTGTTTTTGTGGGCTGCCTGTTCCTGTGCCATCTTTGGTGAAACTTTACAGCAAGATATGTAATTGAGACTAATTTATACACAGCCAATTTCCTACTTAGGTTTAAACCAAAATGCAAAATATTTTATCTCAAAACTGACCTGGTTTGCAGCCATATGATAGTTGAGGACAATGTGAGCTGTTATTTCTGCTTGAGGCATAATTTACCCAGAATGGAATAGAACAGGCTCTTAGAACAAACAAAGCATTATGCAAAAGAATATGCTGTATCCTGTGTGGTGGGCACACAGTACGTTATTAATATTGAACACTTCTCTCTACCAAAATGGTTCAGGTCAGTCATGATCAAAATCACCTGATACATGATCCGTTTCTTTCTCTGGCATCAAACCATTTAATTATACGGTACTTATGTATGCAATAGACGTTACGTTTACCTGCATATCAAATGTTATGATGGTTTGCTTTTGTCAATATCAAACATGGCCAGACTTTTGTTCTACAACAGATTAAACATCTCCAAGAACATCCCAAAAAAAATTCAGTAATTGGAGATTATTTGCTTTTAGATATAATTCATTTTTTCCCCCTATGAAATATAAATTGACCACAAGAACCAAAAAATAATAGGAAACAATGAAAAGGTCTGCTCTAGTTAGTAGGGGCACTTGTTTCCACTCGGCCTGATCTGCCAGCACCATTTCCCAGGACGGGAAGAACTAAGGCCTGCTGGAGGCCTGGGCGCCACGACAACTCCAGGCTCAGCGTACCCTGTTTCAAAACAAAATCAAACGCACCATTTTATTTTCATATATATTTCATAAGCCCACCAGTGCCACTTCTAATTAGATTGCTTTAAGGAAAACAAAGTGAATTATGTATTTTATATCTGCATATGTGTGTGTGTGTGTGTGTGTGTGTGTGTGTGTGTGTTTAGACTTCAATCCGACCTTCAAATTTCCCCATCTGTCCCAAAATCTCACCAGTCTGTTGTGTTCTTTTGCAATGCTCCCGTTTATTCTGTGATGTCTCACAATAGAGCGGGTGGGTCCATGTGAACACAAATATTACAGTCTAACAACCCTTCCTGGAACTGACTTTGAGTA
The DNA here is from genome assembly GCA_016801175.1 of Esox masquinongy. Taxonomy (NCBI): domain Eukaryota; kingdom Metazoa; phylum Chordata; class Actinopteri; order Esociformes; family Esocidae; genus Esox; species Esox masquinongy. The sequence goes on from JACXGI010010757.1 coordinate 14,154, forward strand.
CGAGCCGCTGCTAGACAGTTCAAGAAGAGATAAGCTGTTGATTCCGTTTCCTCCTCACGGTCTTCGCACGCGGCTACATTTTCAATTGCCCGTATTTTGAACATTATTTTTGTGGTACTTATTCTTCATAACTTGGCCTCTTTAAATATTTTTGAAATATATTTTTTATAAATGAAACAATCACTGAAAGGTTAAAATATAGATTCTTAGCTTGTATTCCATGGTTCTATATTTGTGCATATTGGTTTACATTGGTTTTTGTCGGTTTAACTTTTGGGGATTAACTACGAGCATTAAATAGTAAAATCAGGCCAGTTGTAAAAATAGGTACATTTCCCCTTTAGGTCCTGATAAAGTCATAACTGTGCCGAAACCTGTTACTCCGCTTGGCCAAAAATTAAAATCAATCAATCAAATTTATTTATAAAGCCCTTTTTACATCAGCAGTTGTCACAAAGTGCTTTTACAAAACACCCGGCCTTAAAACCTTAAGGAGCAAACAACAGTAGTGTTGAATTTCAGTGGCTAGGAAAAACTCCCTGGTCAGAGGGGTGACCAGTCCTCTTCTGGCTGTGCCGGGTGAACATATTAAGAGTACAAATTGTAATAATTAATAAGTGCATGTGGGCTGAGTCCAGAGTCTATTTAAACTTAGTCCAGGTCGGAAGCATGACCAGATGGACAAGGACAGGGACAACACGGGGGAGGGGGGAGGTGTCAGCACAGTGGCAGCTGAAATCGTCAGGTATCGTCTTGATCTGCAACACAACCAGGAGGACTTTGGACCGGGACAGCAACGGGTCTTTCAAGCCTGGTACTCTTCAGATGTGGGCCAGGACCTCATGTCCTCCTAAGTTTAAAATGCAGGAGACAGGGAAAATTTAGAAAATGCATTCCTTAGATCTACAAGGATTTATAGTGGAGAAGGAGAACTGACCCTACTCCCCCAGCACAATAATATAGCAGCGTAAGACCTTGGGGCTATATGAAGTGAATTCCTCTTGTCCTTTTTCTTAATTATTTTGGAGTGCTTCCTATTCCCAATGCCTCTGGACTTGGGATTTCGTTTCAAGTCATTGTCACATACTGTATGGCAGACCACTCAACTAACTAACAGAGACAGTGCACCTGTTACCCACCTCAAACCTTCTGGATATCTACCAAGAAGCAAAGAGGAAAGATGTATCATTGTCGTGATTGCATCTGACATCTGACCCTCCGACTGCAGTGATTTAGCTAGCTAGCTTGCAAGACAACTAACTCGCTGTTAGAAGATTGAGATAAGCTATTGATCATGTGTGGCTAAATTAGAGGATCTGTGCTGATGTAGCATGTAGAATATTTATTTATTTTTATTCATTTCTTATAAGACCGCCGAATTATGTAACTGTATGTTATAGAATGTGTTTACATTCACCTGAACATCTCTAGCAGCCTTCCTGTATTCCTGATTCACTAAGAAAACACATGAAGTTCTGGAGAGATTAGACGTGTAGGCTGATGTCTGTCCGTGCAGAGAGTTTGAAAGAGAATCTCAGGTGTGCACATGCTTCTCTTTCTCCCCATAGAAACGGTGACACTTTGGGCTACACCCTGAGGGCTACGATGTGACGCAAAACATAAGAACGCACCCCTCTGCTGCCCTGGTGCATTTGGGTTTGATCTTTAGCCCAGTGGGGCGTGCACCTCTTGCTGTCCAACACCACTACGAGCAACATCGGTCTTTCCTTTCAGGGGCCATCCGGGGGCCAACCCTGCTTAGCTTCAGAGGCGATGCCCACGGTGTGACGTGTTACACTCCCCGTCATGCCTTATTGCTTGAATATGCCAGTGCCTGTGTGCATGCGTGGGAGCTGTGTTTGGCTGTGTTTTTTCTTCTTGCACCCTGGGACAAGTTCTAATGAATTTGAATGAGCGTCTCAATTTATTTTACATGTTTTATTTATTTGTTGTTTTTTTTTCCGTTAATGGAATCGACCGAGGTAAAGCGAAGCGAGTTGTGTGTTAGTCATGAGTAATATATTGGCCTGCTGTTCTGATTATGTTTCTGTTACGCAACTGTTCATTATTGATCTCATTTTCTCTCCCTCGCACAATCTTTTCTTTCTCGCTTTTCACATTCTCCCTTTCTCATACACATTCTCTCTTATTAGTTCTCTCCTTCTCCCTCATGCTCTCCTGGCTCTCATTTTTGATGGAACATTCAAAGGATTTGATATTAGAATATATATATTTTTTTTTTTTACAGCTGACACTAAGCGAACACTGCATTAGGGCAGTGGTTCTCTTTCAGCTAGATACTATAAGGAGAACATAACGGTGTTATGATACCAGTGGTTTACAGTCTCATATATCACAGCCATCAGCCAATCAGCTTTCAGGATTCAAATTACCTGGCTTGCAATGAGAAATTGGCCATCCTTCCTGACCCAACTAGTACTCCAAACACCCAGATTGAATAGAAATAGTCATACTTGCCCGAGCCCCACTTTGAGTATCGACTTATAGATTGGTAACCTGCTTTAGAGTGATGGTGCATGTTGACCTTTACCAGACATGCTTGTGGTATTCTACTGACAATATAAATTCCGGGTGTTCATGTCGATAATTCATGGTTGAGGTTGGTTAACGTTTGACGTCCCTGTGACATTCCAGTGACGTTGTGGTCGTTGTCGTTTTCCTGAGGCTCGCTCCTGTGACTGACTGACTCCCTCACATCCTCATCCAGTCGTGACTCAGAAGATGACTCATGGGGATGGGAATGTACCACAGGTTTCGTGGAAAACCGTGCTCCATTCCGAGTCACCACAGCTGGATCCGTGATATGGACGGGACTCAGCGTGCTTTGTCCTGGAATGAGGCCACAATGTTTGTGTGTAGGTCTGTGTGTGTGGATGGTGTATCTGTGTGTGGATGGTGTGTGCGCTTTGTTCTGGAGTCCAAGAGCTGTGTGTGTTGTAGTAGTGGTAGGTGTATTTTGTGGTGAAAAGTCTAATTATCTTTGAGGTCGAGTCACGATCTCCTTCAGAATAACCAGAAAGTGCAAAGGTTGGTTCACCGAGTTTAGGAAAAGCTAAATAATTGCTTCATTTCTCACCGTCTGTTTCAAAGTGTGTGGGAGGCTGTGATTTCCTAACTGAACTATGAGACTTGGAGCCTCAATGTCCCGACATCAATGTGGCTACTTGGGAGGGAAAGAGAAAGTGTGACGCTATGATGTGGGTGGAGGAATGGAGGCTACATTCTGGGGCTGTGGACGGAGCTGGCCCTGGGGTGTATGATGGGTGGTGGTGGTGGTGGTGGTGGTGGTGGTGGCGGTGCGGGATGGGATCATTTAACGCTGCTTCTGAAACTGAAAAAGCAGATGTGATGCAGTGTTAATTGTGTTAATGAAAACTGTAACGGGAAATATTCATCCAAAACCCATTTCCCCTGACGATGACAAGACAAATATAGATCCTTGAATATAAAAACTGTGACCAAATAAATTTTTGTTTTTGTTAACGAAACGTTTTGAAGTGAAAATGTTAGTCATAGCCTAAAGACAATAACATTGACATTAAGATGCTTTTCATCTTTTCTCCTCAGTATACAATCTAGTGAGGGTTCGTTCATTTGACTCTATGATTTCCATCCTTTTTTTAGCGTACACAACGATTATTTACATATACGTATAAATAAGCCAGCTCTCTGATAAGACCTGAAATGCCCATCACTAAGAAACACGTGCATGCTCAGCTTGTGTTGTAGTGCGTTCTAGTCATTCCTTGAGTGGCACATTTTGTGGGGGACTATCTGTTCCCTACACGCTCAACCCACTGCCCCTCCCCGCAAACGAAACTCCCGACGTTTACAAATAATTAAGAGTAAAAATAATCGTACATTTTTGCTTCAGCTTCGACGCCCAAGAGACTTGCGGCTGTAAACCTCAAGGGGGACCTCAATGTGCCATCCAGCACTATATGTCACATTAATGTTGTTGGTAGCTATGGGATTTAGACGGGTTCATGGCTAGCCATTAGGTTTGGCAGTCAAATAGTCACTTTAAAATGGTAGTGAATGGTAGTAAATCTGGAAACATTAATGACAAGCAAATTAGCTGCCTAGCTAGCTAATGAGAATATCCCCAGCATGTATTTACTTGATGTGAGGTTTAACAGGACAAATTGCTCATCAAAGTCCAGCGTGCCCTAGATGTCAGACAGATTTGCACCACAGTATATTTCTCACCGTAACAAGTCAACCATGGTTCTATAAATTGGTTATACTGATTGTGCAGCAATTCACCACGAGATTGGGTTTGATTTAGCCTCAAAGACCATGAATGAGTGATCTATTTATTTGATAGTTGCAACTGACACTTTCAACTGAAGTGATAGTGTACCTACATAACCTGCTGGCTTGCTCAAATTTCCAATAATTTTATTAGCTTAGCTTAGGAGGAGAGAAAATATAAAATGTGAAACCTGGGGTCCCAGGGTCTGAGAAGATTGTGGTAGCATGGAAAATTAAATTGAACTAAAAGCAGATTAAAACTAAGGTTTAAAATTACTAAAATGTGACTTAAACTAAGTCTTTATGATCTAAAAGAGCTGCCCAAATTACCACTAATGTGATGTAAGCCCTCACACACACACACACTCACACACACACAGACAACACACACAGCCACACACACACACACACTTTCTTGATACGCCAAATGGACTGTCTTGACGCTCGAGGGAAACTTTTGGGAAGACAGTATCCCTGATGGTATAAAGCACAAGATGACTCACTCGCTGGAATCCAAGCAAACCACAACTATGGCTGGATGCAGCAGCAGTGTGAGGGAGAAGAAAGACTGAAGTACCAATGGAGGATTGTGTAAATAATGGTGTTTTAAAAGAAAACTTTGTGGATGCTTTGTTGCAGTGACACATTATCATTACACAGACACACCTATACACATTTGAGGAATCTCTATCCTTGTGGGGGACATCAACATTTTTCCTGTCCAAACGCATTAGTGTAACTTTAACCCACAAACCTAACCTGTACGAAAAGGATCCTGAAATAGTGTGAACTGACTTTTGTAAGTTGCTCAGGATGAGAGAGTCTGCAGGATTACTTAAATGTTTATTGTAACAGTAACCCGTGACCTAACCATAACCCCAACCCTATCTCTAAGCCCTTACCCCTAGCCTTTAGCCTTGTGGAGAATTGTGATCCCTATCAGACATTTTCTTTGCATCGAATTTAACAAATACCTCTTCTCATTTACAGTGGTTCTTTTGCATGTTCTTGCTGTTTGCCTAAAGAGTGCTCTGCCAGCTGCTCAGTGAACATAATTCAGCTCTAAAGTCACATTGTGAGTGTGTTGGTTGGTAGCTTTCCATGGCCAATGCATTTGAAGGAAAACCTAAAAAGTACACAAAGAAAGCAACCTTTTCTTTATGAAATTCTCAAATTCACTCTCAAAATATTGTCCAATTGAATGAATAAACCCACCAATAAGTAAACAAACGTCAGCAGATATATCAGCTATCGTTAACGGCGGTAAATTGGTATCGGATACACAAATCCTATATCGGTCGGGAGGATACTCCTCAAAACCTCCTCATCCTCCTCAAGTACCCCTTGATCAACCTCCTCACCCTCATCAAGCACCCCCTGATCAACCTCCTCACCCT
>JACXGI010010758.1:0-28177 GCA_016801175.1 Esox masquinongy
AGTACACGTGTACCACTACAGCATGGGTTTGATTCTGGTCTACTGCCTTTAGTACACGTGTACCACTACAGCATGGGTTTGATTCTGGTCTACTGCCTTTAGTACACGTGTACCACTACAGCATGGGTTTGATTCTGGTCTACTGCTATTTCAGCACACAATCTTTCCTCTCTTTCCCACGGTCACACCTCAATGAAAGCATGAATGCCAAAATATATATATATAGAGAGAAAGCAACAGGAGGAAGTGTAGAGAGCTAAGGGTACAGAAAGGGGAAGTGAGGTCACTATGTTCACAGATACAGAGATACACAAATAGAACTGATTGAAGTAGTGTTGGCCACAGAACGCACCAAGTACTGTAGCGTTCCGACAAATGAGGTACACAGACTGTTCTGGTCCAGCTCCTTGGCATAGCCCAGATCAATGATCTTATGAATCAACTACAGAGAGAGGAAGACAAAAACAGCAACATTAGTCTTTAACCATTTATGGAATATTCTTACAATTTACTAAGACATTAATAGGACCAGAATGAGTAGTTTCACCACTTGTTTTTTTTTTTTTTTTACTTATACCCCAATTTTGTGATAACTAATTAATGATTAAGGCTCTGCGTCATCACCTCAACTCCTAGCTTATTCGGGACAATTGATGTGAAGAGGTGTGTTCCTAAGCATATCCAGTGCCCTCCTGGTTGTTGTCACGCTGCTCGCTCAATAAGGAAGATTAGACCGGAACCCTAACATGCCGGTAAGAACTCACTCTCCAGCATTCTAGCTCAATTGTGCTCACAGATACTCAAGGATTCACTAGAGGCAACAAGGCACAGCAACCATATACAAGGTACTAACCCCCCAAACCCAGACAGCGCTGACATATTGCCCCACTTTCCACAGAACACCTGGGCAAATCCACTAGCAGGAAGCTCCACCTTTCTCTTTGCAAAATACAATAAAGCCTACGGGCCAAATGTCTCTTTCCTTTCCAAAACCGGAAAGACACCTTTGAAATTGTGATTTGTCCAAATGAATGACAAAAAAATAAACACCAGAACTACTGCAGCTCGTTAACCCACGCAGTAAAACAGTACCCCAAGTCACAGTCTCACAGTACCCCAAGTCACAGTGCCTTTAATGTGAGTATATTACTTATTGCCCAGCTCATCCTCCTCATCATATTACCTCACCATGGCAAGTTTGAGATGGGGTTTTTGTAATGTTTTTTTCTCACCAGTTAAATACAACACCAATTTAGGCTTTAACCACAAATATGAGTCAACAACATTATTTGGGTATGAGTTAACAGAATCAACTTTTAAAACTGAGATTTTCACTGGGCAGTTACCTTAATAACTATTGAATGCAAACATTGGTAATCAACTCCAATTAAACAACATGTTATGTAATTCTTCTATTACCCCTACTTCTCAAAGCATTGAAATCCAAACACCAGGACGGCATATAGTATTAACGTTCTCAAACATTTCACAATAAAAATGTTTTACAGTCAGTTTAATCCAGACAAGTATGTGTGTTTTGTGCACATAAAGATTTAGCAACTTTAATAAGTCTGGCCTTAGTTACATAAGCTCATACCATGCAAACATATTGGTTAAAGGACTATTGGTATATTGTAGAAATTACTCTAATTAGACATATTGGGAAAAGTAGGAACTATTACTGAGGGTGTGTGTATGTCTGCTTAGGTTTGTTACATTTTTACTTCTTCGATTAGCCAGATAATAAACCCAGGTTGTCTGTGAGACAGAAGATTGTGTAGCCAGGGCTAAAGCCTGGGCATTTGTATGTAAGCAGGAGTGACTACACTACAATTATATGAGGAAACTCACTCTCTTCTCTCCCTGCTGAAGGACAATGTTTTCAGGCTTTAGATCCCTGTGGATAATCCTCTTCTTATGAAGGTATGTCAGAGCAGAAGCTAGGAGAGAACGGGAGAAAGAGTGAGAGATAGAGAAGGTATATACAATAAACATAAGAAATGTTTCCAGTCACAACCCAGTATGGACTGAGCACATGAGATGTCACTCTGAGTCTCTATGGTTGTAAATGATATAATGGACCAGGGCTACTGTTGGGAAAATTTGTCGTTGGACAACGCGAACTGCGTCATTTTATTTTACACGACATTTGAGAATGTACCGGACACGTTTAGCCTACAGCGCTATGAACTAATTAAAATGCTATTAGTTGTATGTAATAGTTTTCAAATGTCAGCCAAGACGTTCATCCGACAAAATAAGTAGAAAACTACACCGATCAGCCATAACATTATGACCACCTGCCTAATATTGTGTAGGTTGGATTGAGGTTGCTCGATTGGATTGAGATCTGGGGAATTTGGATTCCAAGTGAACACCTTGAGCTCGTTGTTATGTTCCTCAAACCATTCCTGAACCATTTTTGCTTTGTGGCAGGGCGCATTACCCTGCTGAAAGAGGCCAATGCCGTCAGGGAATACCGTCACCATGAAAGGTGCGGTCTGCAACAATGCTCAGGTAGGTGGTACGTATCAAAGTAACATCCACATGAATGACAGGACCAAAGGTTTCCCAGCAGAACATTGCCCAAAGCATCACACTGCCTCCGCCGGCTTGCCTCCTTCCCATAGTGCATCCTGGTGCCATGTGTTCTCCAGGTAAGCAACGCACATGCACCCGGCCATCCACATGATGTAAAAGAAAACATGATTCATCAGACCAGGCCACCTTCTTCCATTGCTCCATGGTCCAGTTCTGATGCTCACGTGCCCATTGTAGGCGCTTTCAGCAATGGACAGGGGTCAGCATGGGCACCCTGACTGGTCTGCGGCTACGCAGCCCCATACGCAACAAACTGCGATGCACGGTGTGTTCTAACACCATTCTATCAGTACCAGCATCAACTTTTTCAGCAGTTTGAGCCACAGTAGCTTGTCTGTTGGATCGGACCACACGGGCCTGCCTTTGCTCCCCACGTGCATCAATGAGCCTTGGCCGCCCATGACCCTCTCGTCGGTTCACCGCTTTTCCTTCCTTGGACCACTTTTGATAGGTACTGACCACTGCAACCAGGGAACCCCCCACAAGGGCTGCGGTTTTGGAGATGCTCTGACCCAGTCGCCTAGCCATCACAATTTGGCCCTTGTCAAAGTCGCTCAGATCCTTACGGTTAAACATTTTTCCTGCTTCTAACACATCAACTTTGAGGACAGAATGTTCAATTGCTGCCTAATATATCCCACCCACTGACAGGTGCCATGATAACGAGATTATCAGTGTTATTCACTTCACCTGTCAGTGGTCATAATGTTATGGCTGATCACTGTATGTTCTTTAATATAACTTTGGAGAACAAAACATGTCACCATACCCAGCTTTCGGGAATCAGGATGTTTTTGGTTAGCCCTGAGTATCATTTCACCATAACCAGCTTTCGGGAATCTGGATGTTTTTGGTTAGCCCTGAGTATCTTGCGTGCTGGAAATAAACTAAACTGGCATTATGAAACGTGCAACCGAAGAGGACGCGTGCGTCGTTATCACCGTGCGCACTTGTTTGGCATTTCAGCGGAGAATGTCAGCGTCTGTGGCGGACCAAAGTGGGAAATCAAAACGTCCTCAAGCAGCTAGCGAAACGCATTAGCCTGCTTACGTTTTCCTCCTGAAGACAGGATCTTGAGTCCGTCTTTATTTGGTTTTGGAGAGAATCTCCTCTTTGTGGGTACACTGTAAATAGAGATATTTAAAGCAATATTTGACAGTTTGCCTAGTTAGGATACACTTCACTGAAGTCCCTTATGGAGGACTTTGCGAGCAGTTTGGAAATTTCTGAAACTTTACAATCCTTCCGGACATTTTGGCTGGCAGACAATAATTTTACCTGCTTTTCATCTTTTTGTTTTTATCCAACAGCCCCCTATAGCCAGCCAGGATGCTCTGTACTGGACATTCCACCAGTGTTGTAGAACTCGAGACTGGTGTTGGTCTCGGGCCAACACCGGTCTCGAGTACTATAACACTGCTGGCCATAAGCACACGGCACTAATTAAAGAGTGCTAATTTTGAATTAAAATACACAGTTACAGATCAAATCTAACCTTTTACCTAGTCAAACCCTACTGCTTGTGTGTTTTGAGTGTCATGAGCTCCCCTCTCCCTGGCTTTCTCAATCACTCAATCTATCCCACACTGGGTGTTACCTAAAAGAAAAATACACCCTTTCCGTGGTTTAATCACCTTAAAGATAATTATTTCTGTGTTATGGTAAGAAAATGAATGGTCTGGTCTTGACACGGTCTCGCCCTGCCTTGCTCTTGGTCATGACTCAGTCTCGCCCTGCCTTGGTCTTGGTCTTGACTTGGTCTTGACCCCTCAAAGTCTTGGTCTTGTCTCGGTGTCGATACTCTGGTCTTGGTCATGACTTGGTCTCGGTTTAGGTGGTCTTGACTACAACACTGCATCCCACTATTACATTTGGGAGGAAGGAGGTCTGAAATCCCAACCAAGCTCTAGTTATCTTGCCGTTTGAACCTTTGTATAATCACCTTAACACATCACAATACATCTCGACTGGAGGAAATGCAAAGGTGTGGCAACAAGGTTCTCTAGTCAGACGAGTCCAACAATTGCATTTAGCGTCTAAATATACATATATTAAGGACAACATTTAAAATATAAAACACTATGTTTGGCACAAAAAAACAATGGAATTTATCTTAAAACAAACAGACAAGCTGGATTCGTTTAAAAATAAGAAACTAAGTGTCCCTAGAATGGCCCAGTCTTCAATCTAATTGAGAACCTGTGGCAAGACTTGAAAGTTGCTGTTAACCAAAAATGCCCACCTTACTTGAGCGAACATGAACTACTTAGCAGGATGAACGGGTAAGATTTCAGGAACCAGATTTACAAAGCTTATAGGGACTTTCCCAAATGACTCAAATCCGTTAATTCTGCCAAAGTTTGTGCTGCCAAGTACTGATAAAAGGGGTGAAAACTTTTCCTACTAATACATTTCAGGGGCTGAATAGTAAAGAATGAATCTACCGTAACTTTGAAAGCAGTGTTAGGTTTGGCTGTTTATTAAGACAACAATATCTAAACAGGGTTGTAATGTCATTGTTGCACTGATTATGAAGTTGCTGAGGGCTTTCTGTGTCTGATGTGAGATATGTTTATGACAACTGATTTGTGAGTCTTTGATAGTAGACTACCAGTAGCTTGCAATTGACCCGTTTGAGACCCCTGGTTTCGAACTAATCAAAATTTCTCACGTCCCTAAAATTCAGTGCAGGGGACCTAATCAGGAAGCAAACAATTTTAACATGTCTGAGTGGCGTCCATGGTGACCCTGGCCCATGAGTGAACTTGTTGATGATGTCACTGTAGGTCATACTGATGTGTGTGACACTGGCATGCCCGGCCCATATCCTCCATCCATTAGGAAGCTAATCACACTCCACAGGAAGTGTCACTGTGATGTCACCACCAGGAGGGAGAAACGTGGCCAACCTCCTGACATATGACACAGACACCGCGGCACAGGTGGCGGCCGCGGCACAGGTGGCGGCCGCGGCATGTCAACGAAACTGATGAAAAACATGACAGATACTTACATATGTCTCGCAGTAGAATGAGTATGGAACCCTCCCTCATTCCACAGCAGTTCTCCAAAAGATTCAGATACTGGACGGACGGACGGACGGACGGACGGACGGACACACACACGCACACACACACTCATTAGTCTCATATTCAATATATTTTCTGAGGGGTCCGTATGCTTGTGTATTTTTCAAACACACCTTCCTCAGATCTCCTCCCTGACAGTACTCCATGGCCAGAAGTGGCAGATCGTTGGTGCCTAAGGACAACCGCAGTCCCTCAGGAACCTCTCTGGCTGCTACCACATTCACATGGTCCAGTCTGAGAGAAAAACACAGAGAAAGACTGACCTTAAACTGTCCAATGAAAACTAAGAAAACTATGAATTTCATTCTAAAGCAAAACATTGGAACAATAACACTGTCATGTCTACAATACTGTACCTAAAATACAAGTGAATAAGCGTACTGCCCATGATGGTAATCATTACGATAACAAATAGTCAGGAGTTTATCATCTGTAAATAGTTAATGTTTTAGTTACGTAATCCTAGTCCGAGAAGCAGATGACAGCTAAACCAAACATGATCGAATATCTTAACATTCCATCACTTTTAGACAAGGTGTGACGCAATATATATTAGAGACATGAAAAGATATGAAAAAACATCTCTCTCTTCTCTCTAGAGACTTCAGTTTCGCTGACGGCACGTTGTGTGAACTTACGGGATGTCTCTTAGTGTACGATTTCCTGGGTGTATAAGGTGTTATGTCCGGCAGTATGTGTGGTATTTAAGGTGTTATGTCCGGCAGTATGTGTGGTATTTAAGGTGTTATGCCTGGCAGTATGTGAGGTGTTATAAAGTGTCTATAAAAGTCTGACTCTAGTCCGCCCACCCACAAACACACACACCTCGGTTGAAGCTGACTTGGGAAGGTTAAGAAAAATAAATCCCATTCTAATGAGATAAATATTTCTCTTGACATTGGCAGCAAATCTGTTATTATTACATTAATATTATTTAACCAACCTGGGTCTACTCCAGAGGTACGCAAATAGACTTAGTCATTAAGGGGAAGATAATTATACGGTTCATGGGAAGATCACAATTATACACTGCAAAATGACCACAACTAATCCCAGAAAGAGACAGTATTTTATCTTATTTTATTTGTGGGCATATTTTAAATTGAAAATATTTTAAGTTGAATTCCTGTTTGAACAAAAGTAATACATTCAAAAAAATAAAATAATGTGCACAGCTCCAACAACATGTTTGTGTGGTTTAGCGGTGTGTAATTCAGCAGTGTGTGGTTTGGAAATGTGTGGGTGCAAGAGAGGGGTTGTGGTCAAGACCACGTAGGCCTGACAACAACACACTTGTTAAAGCATGAAACGAAAACAAGAAACCTTCACTCATTGTTTCCCACAGATACACACAGAAGTACGCAGATTAACAGACGACCTCTCCACCCCACACACATCTCGCCCTCACCACCCCAATCTGACACCCACACACCTCACTGCACAGGAGCAGCACCGCGGCGGTGAGTTGGTGGCTCACAACTTATCCAATGCCAAGTAGCCAACACAGAACCCATAGACTGAAATAGCCACAGCTTTTATGTCTTTTTAATGATGTTGCTCATTTTTACTACTGGTGAGTCTAAAAGTAGCTTCATCATAGTATTTTTCCTGCCCCAATGTGGACTTGGAAACAAATGAGGGGAATGTCACCCATGTCATGGAATGTGCCGTGACATTAAGTGGCCTGTTTACAACGGAAGGCAGGCTGAGGCATGACGATGCTAGCAAAGAAAAACAAAGTACACAGCATTGTGAAAACAGCAGGTCTTGCGTAATGTTCACTTGAAATGATTAAGTGATGCTGTGGGTATGCTAGGCTCCAAGTGGGATTTAGAAATGATTTGGTGATAAATCTAATCTGTCAGGTTGACAGTGCCTACTTCCTGTCTTACTCAGGTCACATCATCAGCTACCCTAAGCCCATTGGATACGCCTACAGATACCCTAAGCCCATTGGATAGGCCTACAGACACCCTAAGCCCATTGGATAGGCCTACAGACATCCTAAGCACATTGGATAGGCCCACAGACACCCTAAGCCCATTAGGATAGGCCTACAGACACCCTGAGCCCATTGGATAGGCCTACAGACACCCTGAGCCCATTGGATAGGCCTACAGACACCCTGAGCCCATTGTATAGGCCTATAGACACCCTGAGCCCATTGGATAGGCCTACAGACACCCTAAGCCCATTGGATAGTCCTACAGACACCCTAAGCCCATTGGAAGAGTAGGTGAAGCCAATATAATACCAGCATGCTTACATCTTAGTGCAGTCCTTAAGACCTGTTTTAACATATGAAAAATGTCTCTTACCTCTTCATGATCTGTATTTCCAGACACCAACGCTCTCGGTTTCTCTCACTCAGCTCCTGACGACACTGCTTAATGGCTATCTGCTCTTCTGTATCCTACAAAACAAAAAACACACGTAGGCTTCGATAGAGACACACAGATAAACAAACACGACTACAGCTTGGGCCTGAACCATAGGGTCTTTTTGTGGTTCCTTCCAGAGAAACTACTAACTGTGATTCCCGAGATATTAGCAAGAAATGACTGAGCTTCCCAGTATTCCTTTTCAAACCAGAAATGCCCTTCGCAATCTGTTGCATACTTATTCACGTTCGACCATTGTTAGCACACTCAGCCATGGGTTTCTCAACAGTTTCTGTAATGGGAAAAGCGGGTGAGTTTAGGAGGGAATTCTCTATTAATCTCATCATTTCTTCCCAGTTAAACTCTAGGAGTCATACTACGAGATCATCAGAATGCTGAACACGTGACATTTATTTTTGTACAGTACTGTTAAAAGGTGTTAGAAATGGGTTTAAAGCTACTTATTTGGGCTGTAAGTGTTTATTTCCCAGTAAAACAATATAACGTTAGACTCAATTGTGTGCCCTATACAAAAGAGCACCATCTAAGTCATTGTTTTTAGTTCAATTCATGGTCTGACATTGAGGACGACACAGTTGCTTGAAAATAAAGGATCCTGTTCTAAAGACAAAATCTCTGGACTCTGAAGTGGTTTGACCTGGGTGCCCTCTACATATGACCATTAAAAATGCTGTAACAATTATTCCCCACAGGAGACAGGTGTGACATAACAGATTAATGAACCTTTGAACCAGAATAGAATGATTAATCTTTTCTGAGCCTTTGACTTCGGGTCTCACTATTCACAGGACAGGTGTAGTAAAAGATGAGACAGGAAACCAACTGTGGTACACAAAAAGAACTGAAAAGACATGCTTTATTCACTACAAGGGCAAGTAGCCTGGTTCCCCAACGGAAATAAATATCTAGCTCACCTCTGAGCAAAACAAACAACCCTATAAGCTGAATCAAACGAAACAGTACACTCTCTTGCACGTGGTCCGGTCAGCACCGACATCCATTCCTTCTCTTTTCCCTTGACAAGTGACACCTGTTCCCCCTTTCGCCCAGGGCGGGGTGCTGTTGCTCGGCAGCCCCTTGGTCCTTGTGTCCCTCTGGTAGCAGATGGTCCTAACTTTTAGCATTTAATTACACACATCCTTCTCTTATTACATTGAGTATTTACAATGATACCATCAGCAACCAGAAAGTAATGGAAGGCGTCATTGCCATTGAGCTGGGTAATAGTAGAGGAACTCACAGCTGGCATTCACTGGCTTCCCATTCACCAGCTTCCCTCAAAGTCATTTCCTCCTGTGTCACTTCCACTTCTGTGTCACTTCCGCTTCCAGTGATTATCAAAGATACTTGGAAATAGCACTGTTACTATCAGGAATTTCAACATCTACCCTGCCTTCTCCCCCTCCAACCCAAAGTACAGATTTGCTTTTTGCTCGAGATGTAAAACCTTTAGAAGACAACAAAGTCCTTAAGATTTTCTTCATCTTCCTGCCTGTATTTAATGCCTGTGATGGCCGCAAAAGCCTTACAACATTAGTTTCCCTCTTTTTAATCAATTTGAATAAGAGTGTGTAATGTATGTGTAATTTTGTGTGGTGAACAAGTCAAGGTGGTGCCCTGCCTAACTACAAACAGATTTTAACTCCAATCACCAACCTTGACCTTGCCCCTAACTGATTAAGGATATCAATCATACAGTGTACACACTCATTCAATTGTGATGCTTGGAATTCTTTCTAGCTTTCTGCTGACTATTGCAATTGGAGCATTTTTACACCCCAATAGTTGTATTACGAAGAAGGAGATTTGTTTTGGAGATAACTGTTTTATAGTGCAACTGGTCAATTGTTGCATGTCAAGTTCGAAGTCAATGTGTGACATCTTTCCAGACACTTCTGCTGCTACTGAGGTTTAAAAAGGCTGTCCCACTCAATGTGTGACAGAGTGGAATGACCAATGAAGTAGGTCTGGTTCTGTAGCAGACACTGAAAGCAGGCTAACAGGCCATGAGATCCTCAGAGACTACAGAGAGAGGAAAGTACCTGAACAGGGACGTTATAAAGCAGAAGTGTTCAACCTCAGGGACCTCAAGAAGTTTCACAGTTTTGTTGTAGCCCTGAATAGGTACACCTGATTCACGAATTAAGGGCTTGATGATAAGCTGACGCGCCTAAACAGGTGTGCAATCTCTGGATCAGACTGAATACATGTAATGACTGGGAGCCCCTGGGGAGAGGGTTGAATAACTCTGTTATAAAGGAGCATTTAGAAACAATCCCTTTCATGCTTCTGATAAAATCAAGCGTATAAAGTATCAGCCAGCAAAGGGAATTTGATATGATATTAACAGGCAGGCGCCGTTATTACCCCTGACCTACATACTGTCGCTGGTGGGTACTTCTGTACGCTCTACACTGAACTGACCGGACACTGACCATACTAGGCACTTCTAGTAAATGAAGTTGTGCACACAGACAGACAGGAAAAAAAAGGCTAGGCAGAGACGACTGGCTCCGGAGGGGCTATCTAAATGGGTGTGGACAGTTTTCCATGGAGTGATGAACGTTCCTCCCATCCTGCTGTGACTAGGGGTGATTTCAAAAACATGGGAGGATGCAGAATTCTATGGGCCAGTGAAAGGATAAAGCTGAGTGCACTTCCTGTAGGTTCCATTTTTGGCATTCATCTAGTGAGGGAATATAATATCAAATATTAATGCGGAGGCCTACACAGGTCCCGCTTTGCCTGTACACTTGCTCAAGCCTGTTAGTTTGTCATCAGCAATGAGTCCGGACCCGAGTACCTACAGGACAAATTCTATAACTCAAGTACATTCTAAATAACGTAATTAGTCACAGACACCATAGCCATCAGGCAGAGTCTTCCTAGGCTTACAGTATCATAGCTTGTTCGATGACACTATTGTGTGTGAAGTAATTGAAACATAAAAGTTAAAAGTATGAAATGCCACCACTGCGGCAGCTCTCAGATAATAAAAACATCACAAGCATTCAAAATAGGGTAAATAAGGTGACAACACTGAAAAAAGAAGGTACCTTGTCCTGCCACCTGGTGACATTCCCAAAGCCTCCGGTCCCCAGGCGCTCCTTCAGCTCCCAGGAACCACAGCTCTGCTGCTGCTGCAGGGGCAGACGGCTCATGGTCGTCTGACAGTCCTCACCTCAGTCACAACAGAAACACGGTTTATTATACTGTAACCATGCCTGGACTTACAGGAGGTAGCAGGTAACTTTGCCTCCTACCAATAATGACAGGCCTACTAGCTCAACATTTAGAAATGTTCCCGCTATGGCAACACTAAAAATACAACGCAACACCTACAAATTGGGATCTGTGGAAAATAAAATACTAATACAAATGTTACCAATTTGTTTTGACTGAAATTAAATAGTTTAATACTTCCAGAATCTTCATCTTTTTTGATCCACCCCTAATGGTAATCATCATATTTCACAAAAAGTCTTTGTACTAGCCTGTCTCCTTCTGTTTTACAGCTGATATGTTAACATTACGTTAAGACAATTTGTTCTGGTATCTTTTGCTGACTAGCTAATTGTCTTACTGTAACATTAACACATTTAGTGTTCAACACGCAGGGGTTAATTGCACTTTCTATCAGTGTTCTAGCTAGCTTGCTATCAACTTCCCTTGTTCTTCACTTTGCTAACATGTGACCCAATTTCAATTTGCCAGCCCATCTCAATCACAGTTAGGCAGCCAAACAGGCCCCCAACCAGAACGTACTTACAGGGGCCCAATAGGCCTAGTGCCGACCATGATAAGCCATTAAAACATTTGTAGAATACTGAGTATTCTACAAATGTAGAATACAGAGTATGTACCAAACCAAAAAAAGGATTACAAACTCATTGCAGAACTCGAAACTACAAGGGACTTTTCAAGGTAATTTTCTAGAGTCCCGGGGACTATACTTGCTTGGGATCCCTAGACATTAAACATTTTGAAAGAAACTGCTGTATTTATTGTCAGTTGCTGAGGCTACAAGAGGAGGACTGAATAAAATGTAGTATGAAAAAAGCATTAGCTAGCCGTTGTCAGCATAGCATGCATAACAAAATTGTTTTTGGACAGTATGTTTCAATTTAGAAACAATATACATTTTCGTTAGATTGCGTTTCAACATCACACGTTTCAATTTGTTTTCTGATAAAATTCTGATCATAGGAGTTAGCCGGCTTCCCCGAAGCAACTCCATTAGGTAGCTATGCTACTGTAGTCTGAACAGTAACTAGACACCACAAAAAAACCGCAAGTAGTGACAGTAAAGAGTCCTACCTGGAACGTAACATTTGCCCCCAAAAAAGTTCGCTTTATGATTGCCCCAACTACCTAGGATACACATTTAATAATCAAAGTACCTTTGCTTTATTTAGAACTGCTACGATAGCAGGCGACAAAACAATCGTCACTAATCACCAAGTATTGCTTTACTTCCTGAAAGTATTTTTTCCTGTAAACCTGCAATGCGTGAGTAAAGGATCCACCCACAATAGCCTGATACGTTAGATTAGTGGGGAGCATTCATTTCGTAAAATATAACGTTTCCTTCAACAGAAAAAACAGAACGAAACAGTTTCGAAATGTATCAAATCAAAGAACTGTGTTATTAAACGCCCGTTTCTGCTGAAGAACATACCGTTGTACGAGCGAAGCGTTTTGTCAAAAAGGGTTGCAATTGGCTGAAGTACGTTGAGGTCGGTTCAGGTAGGCTTCTGTAGGGAGGGACTTGTCTGAAATTGCCCTACACTGCGTAAGTAAATTCCAAGCCAGTTACGTTCTGTAACTGGCTTGGAATTTATCTAGCAACTCAGATACTCTAACCTCTAGGTAAGGGGTCAGCAACTTTTGTTGTTTAGTGTACTAAATTACTATTTATCCAGCTATTTCTACTGATCTGCGCTCCAGTTTGATCTTCATTATGTGCATGTCTAACTGTCTAGCTGGCTAAACCAAACAGAAACATGCCTATTTAATGCCACGAAGCTCCATCCCAACATATCTAGGCCTACATAACTGCATCTCATGGTGCAATCTCTGGGATGGTGAAATGCAGCAAATACTTTTAAAAAGTATATGTAGATTTTCTTTCACAGGCTATGTTGTTATTTTAACCTTTGTTAAATTATATTTTAAGGCCCAATGTGTGTAGATCTGACAATAATGCATTTAATGCACTGGTTATTTGGAAGTAGGCAATTGTCATTTTGGCAGGCTGCATTAAGTTACTATTTTAGTGGCTTTAGTAGGCCTACCTATATTTTGTTATGTAAAGATGCTAAATGTTGGTTTGATTTAAGGACATTATTATTTGAATCACTTGGATTTGTTGCGGCAACAAATCTATATTCTTTCATCCAAGTAGGAATAAATTAGCAGAAATATTTTTTTCTAAGCTGAACCTAAATAGTTATTGCTAGCTGCTAGCAATGTGCCACCTCGTCAGCACAGTTTAGAGTTTTGAATTTAGCAGGGAGTTTTGAATTTAGTAGGGAAGGAAGAAGTAAGTTGAGGGGAACCAATTGCGGCAACAGCATAAAAGCTAATCTCCATCAAGATTGAAATGCGTTTGAAACTACATCTTCAAGGATGTTCTCCTATTTTTTGGGGTGAAATTATTTTGAAATGTAAGAAACACAAACAAATTATTTAAAATAACAAACTTGTTAATGACAATCATATTTAATTCACAAGTTAATCAATTATAATCATATTTTTAATTGTATTGAAATAATTGAAGGCCTTGGTGTGAATTACTTTGCGTGCCCTTCTTGGAATGTCTGTCTTAGGTTGCTGACACCTGCTCTAGGCTATATGCAACCCTTTTTCACAGTTTGCCCTATAACAATATATTTTTTATTTTAGCAAGACATCCTCACTGACAGGGTTTCCACCCCATAGTGAAAAAGTCAATTCCACAGCCACAAACAATAAAATTAGATGCATCGTAAAAAAGAGAAAATGTTGCCTCTTGTCTTAATAGTGTGTAGTTAACTACACACTGACAGATCAGATACGTATGAAGTGTAATTTTTAAACTTTTAAATCGTATGTTATCAAACCCGCAGCTTTCCACAGGATCTCCTCACAACTGTGTTCTCTCCCCTCCACCTACTTTGAGTTGATATGCAATCAGAAACATTATACAATATACTGATGGGTCAGAGGTGGTCAGTCTTTTCAGGAATGATGTAAAGGTTGGATGAAAGGAACATGAAAGGTTGGATTGCTCTTTCTCTCTTCTTGACATGTTGCTTATCCTTCTTTCAAAACAATGGTAAGGCCAACACAAACAATAACTGAAATGGCTTACTATTTACAGGAAACCAAGGCACATGTGTATATGTGTTCAGCACTGCCAGCATACCCTGCTCACATGCAAGCCCAGCTAATATATTTTTGTGTTGGACTAATGTGGTGATAGTGTGAGCTACAGAGATTGTTATATGGGCTACTGTGGTGTTGGTGGTGTGGACTAATGTGGTGATAATGTCAGCAACGATGATAGTTATCTGGGAAACTATGGTGGTGTTGGTGTGGACTAACGTGGTGATAATGTCAGCTACGATGCTGGTTGTCTGGGCAACTGTGGTGGTGTTGTGGGTTACTACAGTGTTGAGGTTGGGTATTCGTCGTTTTGGTTGCTTAATGTGTTTAGGGCAGTAGGGTTGAATACTGTAATGGCCTCTTAACTGGACTCCCCAAAAAGACTGTAAAACAGCTGCAGCTCATTCAAAATGCTGCTGCTAGAATGTTAACCAGGACCAAGAGAACAGAGCACATTACCCCGGTTCTTAAATCTTTGCACTGGCTTCCAGTCAGTTACAGAATAGATTTTAAAGTGGTGCTTTTAGTTTATAAATCACTGAATGGTTTAGGCCCCGAATATATTTCTGATATGTTTGAAGAATATACACCGAGCAGGGCTCTTAGATCCATGAACACAGGTCAGCTAGTAAAGCCCAGAGTCCAAACCAAACATGGAGAAGCTGCGTTTAGCAGTTATGCTGCACACAACTGGAATAAACTACCAGAAGATCTTAGACGTGCCCCAAACGTATCAAATTTTAAATCCAGGTTAAAAACACTTCTTTTTTCACGTGCCTATGACTGAGCACTTAAACTTAACCGCACTGTTTAGCCTTACAGCTTTTACAGCTTCCTATGTTTTTATCCTGTTTTTATTCTACTTCTATGTTTTATTATTATGTTGTTTTGATATTTTCATTTGAGAATTTGTTTTTATGCAATTGTATTGTTAATTTTTTTCTTTTTCTTTGTAAACACATTGAATTGCTTCTATGTAGGAATTGTGCTATATAAATAAACTTGCTTGCTAGAATGTGTGAAAATGAAAACGTGAAATGTTTGCTCTCACGCTGTTTATATGTCCAGAATCTATACAATCACTACCATTCGTCAGTTAGTCACGAAATTCCAAGTTGTAGGCAAGTGGTTTTGATGATATGAGGCACATACTGGCACATAGATAACATAGGACCCAATTTTCAGGGACACATTTTAGCTCAACCGTGCCACTTTTACAACCAGTGGCCAGAAATCCTGGAATGGATCTTTAAGTACTTGTGTTTAGTATGTGGTCCCATTCTTTGTATGCAGACATTGTGTAGCATTGAGAATGCAAGTGAAAATACTAATTGGGCAATACATACCATAAAGTGGTGTGCTACCTATCTAGACTAAAACCCAACGGTATCCTCTGCAAAGTCCTGTGCAATGACGTAGTCCCTCGTCAGATAGCACAACGTTGTGGAAGTTAAGGGATGAGCGTCATCTACAAGTGAACCAGCCTGATGACAGCACTTAAAACTGAGCTTGTAATCAAAAGGAATTCCTCTTGTTTTGTAATCAAAGTGTTTCAACCTCCAGATCAACAACAACATGGAACATCCTTGTCATAAGTGATTGATTTGCATCATTGCTGTTGTTTATAGTCACACTGTATACACTTTAATTTATTAGCAATAACTCCACACGTATGAGGTAGACACAGTTTGTACACTTGTGACGAGTGTTTTGCACGTGCATAGTAGATGCTTTTACTTGAGTGGCCTATGTTTAGAGAAACTAGTTCGGTTATTACATTTACTAAATATGGTGGTTGTTTTCCTAGTCCTACAGGCTTCATATAGCGTTTTGTAAAAAATGCATACATGGGCTCAAAAATGTATTTACCCCCTTGGACCTTCACACATTTTATTTTGTTACAACATAAAATTAAAATTAATTTAATTTTGCCACTGATCAACACAAAAAAGTCCACAATGTCAAAGTGAAAAATATAATCTACAAATTGTTCTAAATTAATAACAAATACAAAACAGAAAATGATTGATTGCATTAGTATTCACCCTCTGTAGTCAATATTTGGTAGAGGCAGTTTTGGCAGCAATTACAGCCATGAGTCTATGTGGATATGTCTCTACCAGCTTTGTACCCCTGGACAGAGCAATTCTTGTCCATTCTCCTTTGCAAAATTGCTCAAGCGCCGTTAAGTTGGATGGGGATTTTTGGTTGACACCAATTTTCAGCTCTTTCCACACATTTTCAATTGAACTGAGGTCTGGGCTTTGACTGGGCCACTCCAAGATAGTGATCTTTTTGTTTTTAAGCCACTCCAATGTGGCTTTGGCTGTATATTTTGGGATCATTGTACTACAGCAGTACACAGACGCCTTTGGCCTAAGTTAACTCATTATACATAAAACTATACATCCCAGCACAGGTAAATAAAAAGAGATTTCTTGCTGTAGTTCAAACTTCAAACTGGCCCCAAACCGTAGATCCATGGTGTTGCATTGGAAACGTGTCATTCAGAAAACCTTTTCTGTTAAAATGACTTGATGTCGTCATTTGACTTTTTCTGGTGACTGACCCGACTTCCTGAGGATGGGATGGATTGAGTCAGGAATTGTTGGATTTTAGAGAACCCCAGGGGACAGTGGGTCAGGCCTGGCATCAGCACTAATTGCATTTTCATAGGTATTGAACCCATCCTGTCACCCACAGCTTTCCCTCTGGCCTGACCATAAGGAGATCAATACCATCCAGCTTGAATAGAAAGAGCTGTATCGCCCACACACACGTCTGTTTTTGTCTGAGGGGACCTTAAAATCTAACCCTAACTGAGAAATCATTGTTTTCTATCCCATAGCCCTAACCCTTACCCTAAATAATCTAACCCTTATGCCTAATTCTAATCCAGCCCAATTGCTTAACCATGACATTTAATGCCTGAACCTTTAAAGTAAACCCAATTATAACAATGCATTTTATGTTAAATCTATCCCTTAAGCCAGAAGACTAGTTGTTCCAAATAGGCACCTGCCAAAAAGTCCTTGTGGCTGGGGCAGAGCTTAGCTTTCATTCCCATGGGTGTGAGTTATAGCCTGTGCCCCCCTACCTATGTGTGCAATCTTACTATCGTTACTTGATTGCCTGCATCAAACATATGGACAAAGAGTATTGCTTTTTAGTGCAATTTGGCAATTGTTAAAACAAGTTTTATGTATAGTACTTACAGAAGGTTTTCTGACGCCTTCATTTTCTCCACATCTCCTGGGAACTTTCTATGCTGCAGCGATTTCTTTATAACCTTCCGTAGATGTAATAGCTTGGTTTTAGACAGGTGTGTGCCTTTCTAAATCATGTCCAAACAATTTAATTTGCCATGGGTGGACTTGAAAAAAGTTTTAGAGACATCTCAAAGAAAGATTAAAAAAAAAGATGCATCTGAGCTGAATTTGGTGTGTCATGGTTAAGGGTCAGATATAGCTATGTAGCTACATTAGATGTTTCATTTTTACATTTTAAATAAACAGGCACAAAGTTCTAAAAATGTATTTTACTTTTTTCTGTATGGGTTGTTGTGTGTAGGATGATGGCAAAAAATGTAATATTTTATAAATGAAGTAATTAACAGGCACTGATATAGTGCATTGTACAGTATATTGTATAATGGAAAAATATAAAAGCAGCATGTAAAGCGTTGAACCCATGTTTAATGAGCTGAAATAAAACATCACAGAAATGTTCCGAAAGTACAAAAAGAACAATGTCAGACAGACCGTCAGATCTAGGCACAAATAATGCAGCAATTGAAATATCTTAAGGTTTTTGAACACGCGATGATTCAAGACCCAGGGTCAATCGCTTCCGATTCTGATATTAAGTGCCTCATTGACACTGACCTCACAATCTGACTTTATATTTCCGTTACTTTTGCTAGATACCGGTTATGGTACAATCCAGAACCCGCGCCAAATGCATCATCATCCTCGCCATCTACATCATCCGACAAGCCCGCCTCCGTTTCGAAGCAACCCTCCTTTTTCAATAGAAACGAGTCAACGCACATATAAAAGCAGGGGATCACAACTTATCGTAAATCACCCTGGACGGACGAGGTCAAGGACAGTTACCGGTGACATTTTGAGTAACAGAGACATTTGATATTCAAGGTAAGGATACTGACGTTAATACAATCTCTGCCCTGTTTTCCAGATTTCGGACGGAATTTACAGGCTATGCTAGAAGTGATTGCACTCCGCTGCACAAATATGCTGAATGCCTTCTGTGAAGCATGCATTGTCAAATTTGATTTCAAATGGAACGCAAGCAGAACTCAAATTGAATGTCAAATGACATTTCTATAAACATAGCTTTTCCATGCTTTGTCTTTGTGGATACTTTTTTTTAGCTAAAGGACATGTTGTAGATTCTAATTAGCTCTTTGTATCCGTTTCACATGTGGTTCTGGGTGTGTTCCACGGGTTCATATGAAATAGTATGACCTATTATCGTTAGATTAGGCAACATACTTTATTTGATACTTTTGTGTTTATATTCATTTATATACCAATTTGAAGACATACTATACCATCTAGATTTTAACAGAACGTGTTGCAGGGATGGGAAAATATTTTGGCTTGAGGGCCACTTTAGGAGTTTCTACAAAGGCTGCACATTTTTTATTTTATTTCTGTCTAGTTTGTCTGTCAAAATAGTTTTGCGGGCCAGAAGAAGTAGGGGTCATTGTCATTTCTACATATTTTGATCTACTCCTCAGCCACTCTATTAGGTATACCTGTCTAGTATATCTGGTAGGACCCTCTTTTGCCTCCATCCCTTTAAGGTTCAATCCCTTTAAGGCTCAATGCCTTGTGCAGAGGTGCCCTTTTGCACACAATAATTGTGAAAGTTATTTGAGTATTTGTGGCCTTTCAGTCAGCTAGAGTCTGGTCATTCTCATCTGACCTCTCTCATTAACGAGGTGTTTTTGCTCACAAAACAGGTGCTCTCTGGATGCTTTTTTTGTTTTTCACATCATTCTCTG
This sequence comes from Esox masquinongy, assembly GCA_016801175.1. NCBI lineage: Eukaryota > Metazoa > Chordata > Actinopteri > Esociformes > Esocidae > Esox > Esox masquinongy. The sequence continues at coordinate 19,488 of JACXGI010010758.1, forward strand.
CGAACTCTAGACTGTAGTGCATAGGTGTCCAAACCGATTTCACACAGGGGCTATTGTATGCTGTTTTTTTTTTTCTGAATTGGTGCCCAACTGAGACCTAAACAAGCAGGTGAGGGGAGATCCTAACTAATTAGTGACCTAATTCATCAATCAAGTACAAGGTAAGAACAAAAACCTGCAGACAATAGGCCCTTTGTGAAAATCCCAGTAGTTTAGCTGTTTCTGAGGAGCTCGAGTCACCATATGTGGCACCAACAATCATACCACGGTCAAAGTTGCTAAGATCACCCCCTCTTGACCATGTCAGCAGGCTGTATATAGTGAATTGCAGCCATATGATTCGCTGTTTGGCTAGTTGCGTTAATGAGCAGGTGTATCAAATAAAGTGGCCTGTGGGTGTAGTTTTTAGATGTCAAGAGTTGGGTGTTTTTTAACGTGCTTACACAGTGGAGAGGTGACTCTGGGATGCTGGCCTTTTTCCAGTCTTCCTCTGTCCAGTGCCTGTGTTCTCTTACCCATCTTAATCTTTTCTTTTTATTGGCCAGTCTAAGATATGGCTTATTCTTTGTAACTCTGCCTTGAAGACCAGCATCCCAGAGTCTCCTCTTCACTGTCGACTTTGAGACTGGTGTTTTGCAGGTACTATTTAATGAAGCTGCCAGTTGAGGACCTGTGAAGCGTCTGTTTCTAAAACTAGACACTCTAATGTATTTGTCCTCTTGCTCAGTTGTGCACTGGGGCCTCCCACTCCTCTTTCTATTCTCATTAAAGCCAGTTTGTACAGTTCTGTGAAGGGAGTAGTACACAGCGTTGTATGAGATATTAATTTTTTGGGAATTTTCTTAATTTCTCAGAACTAGAATAGACTGATGAGTTTCAGAAGAAAGTTCTTTGTTTCTGGACATTTTGAGACTGTAATCGAACCCACTATTGCTGATGCTTAAGAAACTCAACTAGTCGATAGAAGGCCAGTTTTATTGCTTCTTTAATCAGCAAAGCAGTTTACAGCTATGTTAACATAATTGCAAAAGGGTTTTCTAATGATCAATTAGCCTTTTATAAAATGATTAACTTGGACTAGCAAACTCAACATGCCACTGGAACACAGGACTAAGGGTTTCCAGTTACAATAGTCATTTATAACATTAACAATGTCTACACTGTATTTCTGATCAATTTTATGTTCTTTTAATGTACAAAAAATGTATGTTTCTTTGGAAACCAAGGGAATTTCTAAGTGACCCCAAACCTTTAAATGTTTGTTGGTTTGAATCGGCGTGAGGGGCAGATTCGGACTGCTGGACCATAGTTTATCTGTAGTTGGTGTATGCCCCCCATCACATGGGGATAAATTCTGTTGTAAATGTCAAGAGAGTATGTACACTGGTAGTTATTGTGTAGGTTATTTTGTAGCTTTCATGTACTTCATGTATATTACATTCTTTTCACCATATGGTGGGTGTCTCAGCAGTGTGGCATCTTAATCTCTCCAACCCTCCATGTGCACTGTGAATCGGTGCACTTTCAGATAACAGGACAGAGATTACATTGAGAACATTTTTCTTGGAATCTGGTGGATGCCCTGGGGTTAACTGAGTGTGTGTGTGTGTTGGTTCCACCCTGTACCTGACAGGCCCTGTATAGAATATTAGTCTTTTAAACACCTACCTCAGAAATTCCTTTGAACTGTATCATGGCACTACAATACTACCCTAGTGTCCTCAAATAAAAGAGATTACCCTGAGCTGGCCTCCATGCAATAGTGGACTAGCTCACAGACTGACTGCCTGCCAGGAACCAGCTGTTAAGAGTCGGCATATGGTCCAAACAAGTTGACCCCGGATCATTATTACGAATAAGTCAATTTAGTGCAATCTTTGCGAGTGAGTTTTGTAGACCAGTCTAACTGGTTTTAGAGATCTGCATTTAGAGTTACATGTCTTAGACAGAGAGTGTCTGTTGCATAAAATGGGGTCTCTTCCAAAATAGTATGTTATTCAATTATCATGTATCATCACAATGAATCTGATTTTAGTATTTCATGAACACATCAAGGTTTCTGAGCATAATGTGGGAAGTGTGATTTGTCTTTGGAACATAATGTCAGCACTCTCAAACATTCATTTATCCTTTAAAGAATGAGCTTTAGGGATTTCTGTTGTCTCTTTCTCCTCTCTGTTGTCTCTGTTTCTCCTCTCTGTATTCCGTCTCCACTCCATTCTCCCCATATTCTATGGAAGTCAACTACTCCTTAACAACTTACTGCTGCTGACTTGAGGGTGAGCTTTCTCCTCTTTTCTCTTCAAGACGTCTCTTTTTCATCATTCCATTATATCAGTTTCCGGCGTTATAAACATAACTTATAAAAAATGATTTGAAATATTGTAATAGAACGTGAAAACGAGATAATATGCATGTGTCTAGACTTCTAATGGGGAAAAACAGGATATATTCACATTTCTTTCACATCATTTCAACCTAACAATCATGAGTAATGACTTTGCATCAATTTGGAAACCTAACTGTATTAGCAAAAAGTAATCAAACAACTTCATGTTTCCTACCCAAACTGTAACTAAAATTCATCAGTGAATGGTGTTGTTGATTTTACACCGAATTCAAGTTAATTGACAACCAACTGTAAATTAAAACTAGACCATGAACTAACATCTGCCCCATGGAAATGAACTTTTCTGGACTTATTTGTGGGGATTAAATTAACAAAAAGATTACCGACTGACTATTCTGTTCATTGATAAACACTTGTCTTTCTACCTAAAAAAGGTTCTGCCAACACATAATTTTTCAAATATCAACAATTTCTTTCCACAAAAGCCTGAACAATACATCCCAGAACAAGCACACATAATGTGGTGAATGCTTAAGTTTCTGAAGCTATGACACATTGTTATCCAACATATCCAGTGTTACGGATACCACATCTTTAACTGTTATGTATTCCACATCTATAACTGTTACGGATACCATATCTTTAACTGTTATGTATTCCACATCTATACCACTTCCAGGGTCGTTTCTAACATGGGGAATGGTGGATATGATTCACGGGGCCCATGGCTTGGCGTGGTCCAGTGATCGTAATAATATCATTCATAGGTGAGGGGGCCCAGTCATATATTGTTTCAGGGGGCACAGGATTTTTGGTAATGGCCCTGTGCACATCTATAATTGTTACAGATACCAGGCACGTGCACAGGTAAGGCTCAACTTGTGCAGAGCACATGCCCCTTTGCTATCTATTGCCCTTTCCAGTTGACATCTGCCCGTCCGCCTTGGTGACGTGCGTCGCGGCATGCGTCGTCCGTCTTTTTTACGCGCGTCACTCACTCCGATGGGCATGAGTCGTCCATTCTTTTTTTTACGAGCGTCACTCACTCAAACACATCGTCCGTCTGTGTGAGCTGACAACTCAGGACACATTTTCAGATTCAGTACACGCCCCTCGGAAGGTCTGTGCACGGTACTGACGGATACCACATCTATAACTGTTAGGAATGCCACATCTGTAACTGTTACGGATACCACATCTATAACCAGGGTTGGGTAGGTTACTTTTTAAATGTAATCCGTTACAGTTACAAGTTACCTGTCCACATTTGTAATCAGTAACGTAACTTTTTGATTACTCAAACTCAGTAACGTAATCCGATTACTTTGAATTACTTTTAGATTACTTTAATATTAAGATGCATTAGAAAACAAAAATAAAATGTGTGTATGTATGTATGTATGTATGTTCATTTTTAGTACTTTGTCGAGAATCCTTTGCAGGCAATGACTGCTTGAATTTTGAAACGCATGGACATCATCAAACGCTGGCTTTCCTCCTTTGTGATGCTTTGCCAGGCCTTTAATGCAGCTACCTTCAGTTGTTTGTTCGTGGGTCTTTCTGCCTTAAGTGAAATGCATGCTCGATCGGGTTGACATCAGGTGATTGACTCAGCCATTGCAGAATATTCCCCTTCTTTCCTGGGCTGCTTTCGCAGTATGTTTTGAGTCATTGTCCATCTGTAAAGTGAAGCGCTGTCCAATCAACTTTGCTGAATTTGGCTGAATCTGAGCAGAAAATATATCCCTATACACTTTAGAATTCATCCGGCTGCTTCTGTCTTCTGTCACATCATCAATAAACACTAGTGACCCAGTGCCATTGAAAGCCATGCATGCCCATGCCATCACACTGCCTCCAACATGTTTTACAGATGATGTGGTATGCTTCGGATCATGAGCTGTTCTTAGCCTTCTCCACACTTTTTTATTCCCATCATTTTGGTACAGGTTGATCTTAGATTCATCTGTCCAAAGAATGCTGTTCCAGAACTAGGCTGTTTATTTTAGATGTTTTTTGGTAAAGTCTAATCTGGCCTTTCTATTCATGAAGCTTACACATGGTTTGCACCTTGTGGTGAACCCTCTGTATTTGGTCTTGAGAATTCTTCTCTTTATGGCAGACTTGAATAATGATATGCCTACCTCCTGGAGTGTTCTTTACTTCGCTGGATTTTGTGAAGTTTTTCTTTACACTGGAAAGGATCTCATCCACCACTGTTTTCTTATGTAGACGTCCAGGCCTTTTTGTGTTGCAGAGCACACCAGTGCGTTCTTTTTTTCTCAGAATATACCAAACTGTTGATTTGGCCACTCTTAATGTTTCTGCTATCTCTCTGATGGATTCTTTTTTTGCAGCCTAAGGATGGACTGTTTCACTTGCATTGAGAGCTCCTTTGACTGCACGTTGTGGGTTCACAGCAACAGCTCCAAATGCGAATGCCCCACCTGGAATCAACTCCAGACATTTTACCTGCTTAATTGATGAAGAAATAACGAAGGAATAGCCCACACCTGTCCATCAAACAGCTTTTGAGTCAATTGTCCAATTACTTTTGGTCCCTTGAAAAAGAGGGTCTACATATTACAGAGCTGTAATTCCTAAACCCTTCCTCCAATTGGATGTGAATACCCTCAAATTAAAGCTGAGAGACTGCACTTTAAGCCCATTATTTAACTGTAACTTGAATCAATTCTGGTAAACAGCCAAAATAACAAAACTCGTGTCAGTGTCCAAATATGTCCGGACCTAAATATATCTAGGAAATTGTAAGCAAAGGTCTAAAATACAATTAAGTGTTCTCAAACTAAACCATGTTCCTTACTAACCTTATGGAAACCTTACTAACCTTCCTTACATTAACCCATGGAAAATAATGCTATTTCAGAGTATTGGAACAAACCTGAGATGAGAAAATGAAGATAATTACAACCAAACCAGAGCTTCTTGTCATGTTGATTCACACTGGTTTAACCTGATGCTAGTCAGCTCACTTTATGCCTGGTTTCTTGCATTAACGAACAGGCATTGTTTTAGCGGTACATGCTACAGTACCATTGCATGTATGCACACACACACACACACACACACACACACACACACACACACACACACACACACACACACACACACACACACACACACACACAGTTCCTTCTGTCTACTCTTCACTTCATTTCAAATAATCACTGTTTATCACAGTAGCACCAGTACCACTGCATGATTGCACACTTTGTTTTGTGTAGTCAGTGTCGTCCTTCTTCCAACAGCTGGAGATCAGAATTTCCAAACATCCTTTCATCCTGTTTGATCACTGTTTTTTGATTAGACTGCAGTATACTATAATGTTAAGTTCAACCCCTATCACCTAGCCCTAACCCCTAACACAAACACCTAGCCCTAACCCCTAACACAAACACCTAGCCCTAACCCCTAACACAAACACCTAGCCCTAACCCCTAACACAAACACCTAGCCCTAACCCCTAACACAAACACCTAGCCCAGCACAAACACCTAGCCCTAACCCCTAACACATATACCTAGCCCTAACCCCTAACACAAACACCTAGCCCTAACCCCTAACACAAACACCTAGCCCTAACCCCTAACACAAACACCTAGCCCTAACCCCTAACACAATCACCTAACCCAGCACAAACACCTAGCCCTAACCCCTAACACAAACACCTAGCCCTAACCCCTAACACAAACACCTAGCCCTTACTTTCTTCTACTGCCTGTCCCTGAGCGGTGGACTGACCACTAATGAGGCGATACCTGCAGAAGTGTTCCTGTGGTAACTGGTTAGCACGTCACCATCCTGGGTATTCGGGTCAGCTAGCTGGACCAGCCTCTCAGGCTGCCACAGGGGAGAAGGAGCTGTGCTCAGCACCGCTGCCAGCCACTTCTGTTACCGTCATCATCCTCCTAATCCGCCTCATTCACCAAGCCTGCTGCATGACTCAACATTGAAAGAGTTCAAGAAGCAAAGCTAGGGAGTTACCGTCATATCCAAACTCCCTACGTGGTTGTTGTGGGGGAGTTTGATTAGCAGTGTGTTTAATTATTATCCTAGTATAATTATTAGCCTAGTGTTTGTTATGATCTGATTCTGTTGACTCACAGTCTATGATTAATTTAACACCAACAGCCCTCCTTAACTTCGACACTAAAATGTGATCTCCTTAATCTCTGTGTGAAGTATCCTCCTTCCTAAATGAAACAATACAGAGTTGGTTACACTTTCAGTGTTTTCCTCAAGAGGGGGCAGAACAGGTTCTACGACAAATAATTTGTCTAAATTAATAGATTGATAAAAGACAGACCAAACTTGTTTTTCAAAATGTTTCCAATAAAGTTGTGAAGCTGTGTAAAATGTAAAGAAAAACAGAATACAATAATTTGCAAATCATTTAAACCCTACATTGAATAGAAAATAGTACCAAGACAATATATCATATGTTGAAACTGAGAAATGTTATTGTTTCTTGAAAAATACATGCTCACTTTCAATTTGATGCATGTTTAAAAAAACTGGGACAGAGGCAAATAAAGACTGGAAATGTTATGTAATGCTAAACAACTAAACCTGGTGGAATATAACACAACTAATTAGTTCAATTGGCAACAGGTCAGTAACATGATTGGGTATTAAAAGATCATGGAGAAGATAGGTCTGTCAGAAGTGAGGATAGGGAGGGGTTCACCTCTCAAGCTCATTTTAGATGGACTAAGGCGAAGTGGAAAACTGTCCTGTGATCTGAGGAATCAAAATTTGAGATTCTTTTTGGGAATCATGGACACTGCATCCTCCGGACTAAAGAGGAGACAGACCATCTGGCTTGTTATCAGCGCACAGTGCAAAAGCCGGCATCCGTGATGGTAGGGGCGTGAATTAGTGCACGTGGCATGTGTCCCAAATTTTTGGAAACAGGGTTGTATGACGTAGACCTCATGTTTATGAATGACCTGACAAATATTTGATGTACCAATAACATGGCATCTGGAGACTTCAGGGTGTGATTTGAGACTTCATGGTGTGATTGGAGACTTCAGGGTGTGATTGGTGACTTCAGGGTGTGATTGGACACTTCAGGGTGTGATCGGAGATTTCAGGGTGTAATTGGATACTTCAGGGTGTGATTGGAGACTTCAGGGTGTGATCGGAGACTTTAGGGTGTGATCGGAGACTTTAGGGTGTGATGGAGACTTTAGGGTGTGATCGGAGACTTCAGGGTGTGATCAGAGACTTCAGGGTGTAGTTGGACCAACAGACTGTACAGTTATAATACAGATGTGGAGGAGTTTTATTGTGGCGGATCTTGGTTCTTGTTAGAGAAGGTTTAGTAGCAGTGATACCAGGCCACTAACCAGTCCTACACATACTGCTTTAGGAGATTGAGATTGTCAGACAGCAGTTGAGAATTCAGTGGTCTCAGAGACAGCCTTGGTCTTTGATGGTTGCCCAAACATTTCTGTGGGGGATGTATGTTTGTCGGTGTGTGTGTGTGTATATAATGTATGTAGTATGTATTTGTGTGGGCGTGTACATATTTTACCTGTGGGTACATTTGGCTGGTCCTCAAAAACAGTAGAGGTTGAATTTGTTTTAGGTTTAGCTGTTACGGCGAAGTTTAGGTATAAGGTTAGGATTGAGGTTTGGGGGTTAGATAAGAAATATGGTTTTCATACTGTCAGTTTTTTAATGTTAAATGTAGTTAAACATGTGTTTGTTCATGTGCGTGTTTGTGTGTGTTTGAGTATATATGCATGTGATAGACACATGCTAATGACGGAAGACGCATGTGTGGGCCTGGGCGTGGGGACTGTGCGTGTGTGTGTGTGACAGATAAAACAAGAAAGTGACATGGGGCACACAGGCTCAATGTTAGCAGGAAACATATGGCCTGGCCTGACAGGCTGGAGGGAGGACAACGACGCAGAGCAGAGAGAGAACAACAAACACAGACTGATCAGAGAGGTTCAGCCAGGGGCAGAAACTGCCTGAATACATTGGGGATTTTGCTCCAGCTGAGAAACAACTGGCTTGAAAAGGGTGTGTATTCTTTTCTGTGTGTCTCCGTGTATGTTATCTAAACACAGTCCTGTAGAGTGATCTTAGTGAGGAATCATCTGGGAGTTTTTGTCCTGGGAACATCTCCCTGTATCTCGTGAATTAATTACTTTCAAATTCCTGAAGGGTTTGTGTGTGTTTCTGTGGTTGCCAGCGTAGCCGTTTGACCTAATTTCTATCAAAACACTAGCACTATTAACCCAGGCAACCAAAGGGGATGAGTCAGACATTCACCAACTGGCTGCTGTGTGTGTGTGTGTGTGTG
>JACXGI010010759.1:0-10091 GCA_016801175.1 Esox masquinongy
ACACACACACACACACACACACACACACACACACACACACACACACACACACACACACACACACACACACACACACACACACACACACACACACACACACACACACACACACACAATGAACCTATATGTTCTGTTTATGAGTTTGGCCTGACAAGGTAAAGTACTGAAAAAGTGGTTCAATCAATATATAGTAACTTTAAAACTTGCTAAAAATGTAGTGCATCCCTACCTTAGATCAGCGTACAAGTTGTCGCATGTTTTTCTTGAATTCAGAGCTTCAATGTTTTCCAACCTACTAGACTCAAACTAATATTTTACTGTTAACCCCTTTAGTTTCTTTTTTAAATCACAAGGACCCTAGGTCTATATAGGTCTAAATGTTCTTTTATTCTGAAAATAATGATACATTAGAAGAAACATTTGACTGTCAAAAATCTCTTATATAGGTCACATTGTTTGACTAGGTTAATGTTGTTACAAACTTGACAAACATGAAATATTAAAAACATTAATTTGTTGTGAGTTTAGATTCTTTAGATCCAGTTGTCAGTTAACTTATATTAGCTTGGCAAACATAAGCTAAAAAGGTGAAGTCCTGAAAAGTGATTCAATCAATATTTAGTAACTTTAAAACTAACTAACTAAAAACCTGCTGCACTTCTATTTTATAAAATGAATCAGGATAAGTAAAACGGAGAACAGTACACCCTTGGACTGCATAGTCTCTTCTGTCTCAGCACTCGTAGTATACAACTTGACTTCACCAAGCAAACAAATGTTTGAAAAACTGAACATTAATAATATAACCAAGTATGTACTGAAAATAATTTCTATGTACTGATATCAAGTGATATCGTATTTATGCCCAATAAAAGGCTAAAACAAAATTTTAGTGCATGTCATCCATTTAACATTTGGGTTTTAATTCTGAAGTTCTACACCTGTTGTTGAATTCCTTTAATACATTTTACATGATTATGAGTCTGTATTTTTAAAACATACTCAACAATTTCCTGAACCATTATGTTCTGTTCATGAGCTTGTCAAACATTACCTGAAAAGGTATTGCTCAGAAAACTATTTAAAAACATTTTGCACTTCTATCTTACAAACAAATCAAGAGAAGCTGAGAACACCTAACACTTGGAAATCTTAGCTTTGTATTCCGGGATGTGCTACTCATACTCGCAACCATGACATACTTTGTCGTTTCAGTGAGGGGATGGATTTTTTGAATAATTAACATTTTGTATTCTGGGCTGTGCTACTCATACTCTGAACCATGGCGCAAAAACAAGTATTTACTATGACCCAACAATCCCTGGTGTTTAAGTGATTAAAACAGTGTTGTAAAGATCGTATTTAAATAAAAAAAAATTAAAATGGACAATATTCATGTATTGCTGAGCATACGGTTGGCTATTGTGAGTGTGTTAACTATCCCTTTCGATATATTCCCGAGAATTTAACCTGCTTTACGCTATGATTTTATTTTTAGGCTTTCACTTTCACAGATGGTCTTGGAGTTGAGGGCTGATTAAAACATCCTTTTATTTCATTATTGGAATCCTAAACACTAATCTGTGTTTCAGAAAAATGTACCTGTCCTAGGTATGATTCATTTGCATGGGTAATTGCCAAAATCTCTAGCTCTTATGTGAATACATAAGTAACACCAAACCTGAATCAGATATTCCATGAGAATGTGTGTGTTGTGTTGCACTGGAAACATATATAGGTAACATCAAATGTCAGAGGCAATCGCAAGCATTTTCTCTGGTTTTACTCAAACATGTTTTGTTCTAAACGTGAAGGATCGGCCCTTTTCTAAAATATATTTTTTAAAGCGTAGGACTTTGTCGGGCTTTTTTAAAATTGACAACCATCTGATTAATGCAAAACAGTATTAAACTATTTAAAAATATATTATTTGATACATGCATGGTCTTATTCATAGACAATGAAACAGCATTTATTTAAGATTATAAAATATTTTTGTCTAATGGGAACTAAATGTTTTTACGTTCATAAATTTAGATATTGACATATTTTCTGTCAATGTTCCATGATTCTGTTGATATGTTTCTGCTGACAGGGCTACCTGTTCTCTTTCTGGTCTTTTCTAGCTGACAACCCTAACTGCAATAACATGCTGAGTAATCAACCAAAGTAGAAACCATGAGGCAAATACTCAGGGCCAATGCAAAGCCGAATCCTGTGTCGTGTGTCACACCAAGCAAGCCTATTCATTTGGTACAGAACTTGTTGGAGACATTCTTGGGGGTTGGCCACCCCCTTGCTTGTGGACAGTGGTTTAACTGAACTGATAGGTAGGAGGGGTTAACGCATACTTGGGGCTTGGCCGCCCCTTGTATGTGATAGACGGTTTGCTTTGCTTAATATTTTGAGTAGTCATTGCACCTTGACTTGCTTAAATGAGTTATAAATGCTTGGAAACTTGCAGCAACTATTTTCAAGAATTATAATTCTACCTGTTAAACAAAACTTATGCTTTCTCACCCCGTGAAGTTGTGCTATACATGCTTAATAGACAACCTCTGATGATTTACTTACTGAATAATTAACGCTTTGCATTCTGGGAAATACTACTGGTACTCACAACCATAACCCAAAATGGCAATTCTAGTCGTTTCAGTGGGCTTTTTGAATTATTATCGCTTTGCATTCTGGGTTTTTTACCTGTACTCGCAACCATGACACAAAATGACACCCTAGCCGTTTCAGTGGGGGATGAGCTTTTTTAAAAATAATTATTGCATTCTGGAACTATACGTGGAATCCCGCCTCCTGTAAAGCGGTAAATCACCTGATAGCTCACAGTTTCTGAAAAGGGATCTTGCTCTGTCTGTGTTAAGTAATTAACAGGCCAGAGCCCTCATTTCCCTGAGAAACACAGCACCCTTGGTCAATAGCCTAAAGGATGACACCTGAGTTCTATACAAATGAGGAAATGCTTCTTTGGTGCATCAAATATTTCTGGAACATAGTCTTCCACTTCTCTGTCTTCCATTCTATGGCCTGTTTCATAAGTCAAGGGTGTATCTGGTCACTGGTGTATCGCTCAGTACCAAAGCCATTATTGTTCTTTTCCTTATGCGTTCACTATTCACTAACTTTAAAAACCCTTTATACAAATCTTAAAACAAGTTACAGAAACCTAGGGAAATTAAAAAAGCTAGTCATTAAACTGTGCACACACACACACACACACACTCCTAAGAAACACAGACCACTTAATGACCCCCCTGCATTTGTTTGGTGCATCAAATATTTCTGAAAATCAGGGCCACCACTGGTATATCGCTCAGCACCAAAGCCACTATTGTTCTTAGGTACTTGAAACAAAGATCTTAAAAATCTAGTGAAAATTAAAAGGCTAACCCAATCTTTGGCCAAGAGAGAAAATCTACCTCTTATTTTTAGCTTAAATCCTAGTTACCAGACACACATCCAGGGCAACCTCATAAACCCTTCCAAACTCCCTGAGATGGGCATCCTTCAAAAACAGCTTCACTTTAGAGGCAAAGCCTTACACTCAAGCCTACACATCACCCCTCCCTACCTTGAGAACCCCAACAACCAGAACCATTATTATTGTTCTTAGGCAGTCACTTGAAGCAAAGAGCTTTAAAAAACCAAATTGGAATTAAAAAGCTAAAGTTCAGCTTTGGCCAAGAGGAAACACCTTATTTATGACACACACACTCCCTGCCCCAAGAGCCCTAAGACCAGACCCCCCTTGACCTACCCATCACCCAGAACCCCCTTGACCAGCCACACTTCCTCTGAGTAGACCAGCTTGATCAAACCCCTACCTTTCCCAGGCTCATCTCCCTAATGTGAGAAACACATTTAAAAAAACATCATACACCTATGAAAACATATACATAAATCACTTTTATTAGCCAAACATCCTGGGTCAACCTCATAAAAAACACCCCTCCCTAAAAGACACTTGTGAAGTCCGGAAATGAACACTTTTAACCTTTGACATAAGTGATAAATTATTAATCCCATAATCACCTTTTACTTCTGGTCACACCACTCAAAGGTCAATCCCTAAAGCCATAAATCAGACATGTTAACACAAAAGTGTAATAAACAATATCCTATCCCTCTCTAATGCGACTTCTGATATCTCGGGGTTGAAAATCTATCCCGCAATTCACCCGCCTTCCAGCTTACACTCCTGTGCTAAACATATTGTCACAAAGGGTGCGTGTAGAAGGAGCACTCGGGACACAGGCGCAAGCTCAGGTGCAGGTTGTGTATTTCACCACACAGGAGATTAACAATGACCAGAAGCATAAAAAAAAGCTACAGGGGGTTTGGGCCCAAAACAAAACCTAGCCAAAACAGTGGCAGACCGGGAATGAGGCTAACATGACTAAGAAACACTGAATGAAACAAACAAAAACACTGGAGAACATAGAGCACCTAATACACTATTAGATGTGGAAAACAGCTACCACCTAATACAACATTAGGCTAGCGAAATCAGTACTATATACACACGATAAGTAGACTGTGGAGAGCTTACGTACATCAGAAGCACATGGCTAACTGAAAATCAATACTGCTTGAAGAACCAAAGAAAAACAAGGGCAGAAATAACAATCATAATGACCAAAAAACCAAACACCTGTGAGAACTGGCACACCTAACTGTGTGCAGGGTTCGTGGGCTGTGGGGAACTGTCCAAATGGGGGACACCAGGGTGGTGGAGGACCACAGGGCTGGTGGTGAACCTAGTAACTGGGAGAGCTACTGGGGTGAACGTGACACATATCCTGATGTAGTTGATGAATTCGAGCTAAATGCCACATCGGTTTCTTTGGGGCATCTTCATCGTTTCATCGCCACCCAAATGTATTCTCTTGCCAACTTGCTGTGCAGTGGGTAAGTTGTTAACCTTCACCAGTGTTTCAAACCCAGTGTTGATCGCTGTAGAATCCGCCATGTTTTGTAATGTGCACGTAGGTTTACTCAGGCTAGTCTAAATGACCAACACCTGGGGTCTGTGTGGTTTAAATTCACAGACCACGCCAACCACCTATGGCATCATAAATCATGAAAGGTAAAACCCACTGGTTGTAGACCATCTATTGTACACACTTAGAACTTATCGTAACATCGATTGCCTGTGGGATTAAACATCCCCAAACCCAGGCACCCTATTGTTAAACATCAAACTTATCGTTACTTATCGTAACATCGAATGTCTGGGGAATTTAACATTCCTCAACCCTGGCGCCCTATTGTTAAACACCAAACATCTCACTACATATCGTAACACCTTTTGCCTGGGGAATTTAACATTCCCAAACCATGGCACCCTATTGTTTAGTATCAAACATATCGTTTCTTATCGTAACATTGAATGTCTGGGGATATAATAAGCCTGATCCCTGGAGCCCCATTGTTAAACATCAAAGCAAACATAAAATACAAACCACACACTCCCCATACCATATTTCATCCCCCGGACATGCATACGTCATACTGGAAGTTACAACCCCTAACATAGGCCACAATTCCTGCCCCCAAACTGGGAGTCCCACCCACCTGTCAATCTATCATCCAAAGTAACATTATACAGTAACTATATTAACTACTCTCATGCCATGTGCACTAATGCACACCCATTTATAACATTTTTGACATGCTTTTTCTGGATATTTTTGTTGCTATTCTGTCTCTCACTGTTCAAATAAACCTACCATTAAAATTATAGACTGGTCATTTCTTTGTCAGTGGGCAAACGTACAAAATCAGCAGGGGATCAAATTATTTTTTCCCTCACTGTATGTACTGTAGATGATGAGATCCCCAAACTCTTTGCAATTTTACATTGAGAAACATTATTCTTAAATTGTTGCACTATTTGCCCACGCAGTCTTTCACAGAGTGGTGAACCCCTCCCCATCATTACTTCTGAAAGACTCATCCTCTCTAGGATGCTCTTTTTATACGTGTATGACCTGACCTATTGCCAATTAATCTAATTAGTTGTGAGAGGTACCACCAGGTTTTTTTTTTTAGCATTACACAAATTTTCCAGTCTTTTGTTACCCCTGTACCAGCTTTTTTGGAATGTGTTGCTGGCATCAAATTCAAAGTGGGCATCTATTTTTCAAGGAACAATAACAAGTTTTTTGGAAACGGGGTTGTAATATTACACGTCTTGGTGTGCAATAATGTACATGTTGGATCATGATGAATAGGCATTAAAATCATCAGAAAAATGTACATTCTATGATGAGAATTTCCACTATAAGTCTTTACACTCACAACAAATAAAGTAAGATTTGGCATGCTGCAAGTTGGTCGAACTCAATATATTTGTGTTTGTGAAACACTAGATGCCAAGTAGTTGACCTAAAAATACCTCTTTTTGGGAATACTCAAAAAGCTGAATACAATTTCTTTTTTTTACTTGACAAATTTCTATTTATTTTTAACTGTCAAGCACTGTTTTACGATAGTTTACTATCCAATGAACTATCCTATCCAGATGATCTTTAATATTAAAACCACTTGTACTTTAATTACTGACCTTCCTAGTCCAGAGTACATACATTAGTATTTCCATATTTTATTTCAATAATTTAAGATTTTATACTTCATACTGTTTTTAATACTGTTTTAATATCCCAATATCAATCATGTGAAAGTACACCATTTTTCTTCATGAGTGTTTTTCATTGCATGTGAAGTGCATGCTTAATTTCTATTCAGATTGGGTGATTGACTTGTGCATCTTGTGAAATATGGTGGAGGGTTATGTTTCAGGCATATATGGGTATACTGGAACTGGCTCACTTGTCTTTATTGATGATGTAAGTCAAGAACCTTCCAGATCTTGGCCCTGAAAAACTCATGGGTAGCTATGGCAGTGTGTTGGGGTCATTGTCCTAGCTGCATTATGAAGTGCCATCCAATGAGTTTAGAGGCATTTTTTTGTCTGATCTGAAAAGTACATTTCCGAATTCATTACACTGCTAATGTCAGCAGTTGCATCATCAATAAAGACAAATGAGTTCCAGTATAGCAATACATGCCTGAAACATAACACCCCCTTCTCCACCATATTTCAAAAAATGCAGTGGTATGCCAGTTCTTATTTTAAACACACTTTCCTCTTTTCATAATTCTGTTACAAATTAACATGTCTCTCGTCAGTCCACAATACCTTTCTCCAGAATCCTCCAGTCTCTTAAGTACGTTTTAGGTTGTTTTTTATGCTAACTTGTATTTTTGCATCTGCAGTCCAGTCCCTGTAGTTTCACTAGTGATGTTTTCTGCGGTTGGTTGGGTGTGACAAATCATACATTCATATCCAATTTGTGAAATTACACGATAATATCCCCATGTGAAAATAATTCAGTAACCCACCATATTTGTCTGTAGATCTACAGATGTGCTCAAAAAGTTTGCATACCCATGGAGAATTGGTAATATATGTACCATTTGTGAAGAAAACATGAGTGAGCAGGCAAAACACGTCTTTTATTTCTTATGGGATTCACATGCAACTCTAGGTCACAACAGAATGGCACAATCATAAAACAAAACATGGCAACAAAGAAAAAAATGAACTGACCCCTGTTCAAAAGTCTGCATACCCTTTGTTCTTACTATTGTGTATTGCCCCATTAGCATGAATGACAGCGTAATAGAACAGTGTAATAAAAATGTCTTTTGTAATAGTTGTCTACGAAGCCCAGAATTCTTGCAGGTGGTATAGCTGCCCATTCGTCTTGGCAAAATGCCTCCAGGTCATGCAAAGTCTTTGGTTGTCTTGCATGAACCGCATGTTTAAGATCTCCCATCGATGATATTAAGGTCAGGAGACTGTGATGGCCACTCCAGAACCTTCACCTTTTTCTGCTGTAACCACTGGAGGGTCAACTTGGCCTTGTGCTTAGGGTCATTGTCGGGCTGGAAAGTCCAAGAGTGTCCTATGTGCAGCTTTCGTGCAGAAGAATGCAAATTGTCTGCTAGGATTTTTTGATAACATGCTGCATTCATCTTGCCATCAATTTTCACAAGATTCCCCGTGTCTTTAGAGCTCACACACCCCAAAACATCAGTGAGCCACCACCATGCTTCACAGTGGGATGGTATTCTGCTCACTATAGGCCTTGTTGACCCCTCTCCAAACAACGCTTATGGTTGTGACCATAAAGCTCTATTTTGGTCTCGTCACACCAAATAACAGTGTGCCAGAACCTGTGAGGTGTGTCAAGGTGTTGCCAGGCGTATTGTAACCAAGCTTTTTTGTGGCATTGGTGAAGTAAAGGCTTCTTTCTGGCAACCCGACCATGCAGCTAATTTTTGTATCTTTGTATTGTGCTCCTTGAAACAACCACACCATCTTTTTCCAGAGCAGCCTGTATTTCACCAGAGGTTACCTGTGGGTTTTTCTTTGTATCCCGAACAATTCTTCAGGCAGTTTTGGCTGAAATCTTTCTTGGTCTACCTGACCATGGCTTGGTATCAAGAGATCTCCGAATTTTCCACTTCTTAATAAGTGATTGAACAGTACTGACTGGCATTTGCAAGGCTTTGGATATCTTTTTATATTCTTTTCCATCTTTATAAAGCTCCATTACCTTGTTACGCAGGTCCTTCGACAGTTCTTTTCTGCTCCCCATGGCTCAGTATCTAGCCTGCTCAATGCATCCAAAAGAGAGCTAACAAACTCATTGACTATTTATACACAGACACTAATTGCAATTTAAAAAGCCACAGGTGTTGGAAATTAACCTTTAAATGCCATTTTCACCTGTGTGTGTCACCTTGTGTGTCCGTAACAAGGCCAAACATTCAAGGGTATGTAAACTTTTGATCAGGGCCATTTGGGTAATTTCTTTTATCATTAGGATTTAAAAAGGAGCCAAACAACTATGTGATAATAAATAGCTTCATATGATCACTATCCTTCAAGAAAATATTTTTTTGCATGATCAGGCATGTTTTCAAAATCAATGCCAAAATTTCACAATTTCTACAAGGGTATGCAAACTTATGAGCACAACTGTATAGCTCAGTGGATAGGGAGATGTTAACAAATAGCTGTATAGAAGGATAGATTAATGTCAATTCTAAATGGCAAATTTAACTGATGATATCTGGACAAGGGCGTGACAAATGTCTAACTGTAGAGGTACATGTCATTTGGATTGTAAATCTATTATGGTCTGTAAAATAATTTCTAACCTTGTATTTGTACTAAGAAATTATATAACGATTTCTGATTTCAAATGTGGTGCAACAATGCAATTTGAGATAATAACTGTATCATTGTATTGTTATGAAGAAAAATATCTCTAAAGTTTGAGTTCTGCCGATTGCACTTGTAGATGGTCACTTAGCCTCAACTATGTAGTGTTCATTGAAGGTTACATCACATCGATTTATGTAAACTGAACTAAATCGAGAATGTGGTTTGTGCTGTTAACATTTTCATTTGTGCTGCTGTCAGTTTTTAGATATTAAAGAATATTTAATTGGTCATTCTGAGGTCACTTAGCCCCCCAACATACTCCAAATTCACCCAAAATTGTCTTGTTTGTTTGTGCTTTGTTTGTGCTGGTTTGTGAAACCAAACTTTTGCACACCTGTAGATCGACCGGTGCGTCGGAGAAGACCAAATGTCGATAAAAATAAAGAAAAGAACTCCCGCACACAGTCTGCGTAACTTGCAGTAAGAATTTAACAACAACGTTTCGGTACGAAGATCTTCACCAGGTTATTTTACAATACAGAAGAAAAGACCATCTTAAGTAGATAGGTTGGCTAGGGTGGACCAATATGATTTCACTTACGTCACACATCACTTAAAGACGTACTCACAATGGCGTCATATAAACAATACAAAGTATGCATTGCACTTGGCTAAAGCTCTCAATAATCATAATAAACAACAATAAGGATGCAGATAGGATAACACTGCCATACCAAGGATAATAGTAATAATATATACCATCCAAGTCTAATCAGAACTTGAAAAGATGTCTGCTAAAATCTGTCCATAAAGAAATTTAAGACGGGACTAAGTCAAATAA
>JACXGI010010759.1:10191-26888 GCA_016801175.1 Esox masquinongy
AATAACTGAAAACATGTCTTGTATTTTAGATTCCTCAAAGTAGCCACCCTTTGCTTTTTTGATAGCGCTGCAAACCCTTGGTGTTCTCTCAATGAGCTTCATGAGGTAGTCACCTGAAATGGTTTTCACTTCACAGGTGTGCCTTGTCAGGGTTAATTAGTGGAATTTTTTCCCTTATTAATGGGGTTGGGACCATCAGGTGTCATGTGCAGAAGTCAGGTTGATACACAGCTGACAGCCCTATTGGACAACTGTTAGAATTCATATTATGGCAAGAACCAATCAGCTAAGTAAAGAGAAACGAGTGGCCATCATTACTTTAACAAATGAAGGTCAGTCAGTCCGGAAAATTGTGAAAACTTTGAATGTGTCCCCAAGTGCAGTCGCAAAAACCATCAAGCGATACAATGAAACTGGCTCACATGAGGACCGCCCCAGGAAAGGAAGACGAAGAGTCACCTCTGCTGCTGAGGATAAGTTAATCCGAGTCACCAGCCTCAGAAATCGCAGGTTAACAGCAGCTCAGATTAGAGACCAGCTGAATGCCACACAGAGTTCTAGCAGCAGACACATCTCTAGAACAACTGTTAAGAGGAGACTACGCGAATCAGGCCTTCATGGTCAAGTAGCTGCTAGGAAACCACTGCTAAGGAGAGGCAACAAGCAGAAGAGATTTGTTTGGGCCAAGAAACACAAGGAATGGACATTAGACCAGTGGAAATTTGTGCTTTGGTCTGATGAGTCCAAATTTGAGATATTTGGTTCCAACCGCCGTGTCTTTGTGCGACGCAGAAAAGGTGGACGGAGGGATTCTACATGCCTGGTTCCCACCGTGAAGCATGGAGGAGGAGGTGTGATGGTGTGGGGGTGCTTTGCTGGTGACACTGTTGGGGATTTATTCAAAATTGAAGGCATACTCAACCAGCATGGCTACCACAGCATCCTGCAGCGACATGCCATCCCACCCGGTTTGCGTTTAGTTGGACCATCATTTATTTTTCAACAGGACAATGACCCCAAACACACCTCCAGGCTTTGTAAGGGCTATTTGACCAAGAAGGAGAGTGATGGAGTGCTGCGCCAGATGACCTGGCCTCCACAGTCACCGGACCTGAAACCAATCGAGATGGTTTGGGATGAGCTGGACCGCAGAGTGAAGGCAAAAGGGACAACAAGTGCTAAGCATCTCTGGGAACTCCTTCAAGACTGTTGGAAAACCATTTCAGGTGACTACCTCTTGAAGCTTATCAAGAGAATGCCAAGAGTGTGCAAAGCAGTAATCAGAGCAAAGGGTGGCTACTTTGAAGAAACTAGAATATAAGACATGTTTTCAGTTATTTCACAGTTTTTTGTTAAGTACATAATTCCACGTGTTCATTCATAGTTTTGATGCCTTCAGTGAGAATCTACAATGTACATAGTCATGAAAATAAAGGAAACGCATTGAATGAGAAGGTGTGCCCAAACTTTTGGCCTGTACTGTAGACATATATGAAGAAACCAAACAAAAGAGAAATCCACCAAAAAATCATAGTTTATCATGAGGTAGTAGTTGCAGAATAAGTCTAAAATGGCCAGCATGGCAAACAGATGGCCGCACACGGAGCACAATTGATTGAGCCTATTTTGAGTCAATTTGGAGCATGTTGGGGGAGTGAGTGACGTCATCGCCTACAATTAAATGTCTAATATTAAAAACACATATCCAGCCCAAACAAAACTTTTAATGGCACAAACGGAGCACAAACAAACGGGAGTATTTTGGTTGAATTTGGAGCATGTTTGCAGGGCTGAGTGACCTCAGAATGACCTATTTAATTTGATTTAATATCTAAAAAATGACAGCAGCACAAACCAGCACAAAGGAAGCACAAATGAATGAGCCTATTTTGGCTCAGAGCATGTTGGGGGTCTGAGTGACGTCATCACCTATAATTATATGTCTAATATATAAAATACAGAAGCAGCACAAACTAAACTTATACCGGCACAAACCAGCACAAACGATTGAGCCTATTTTGCGGAAGTTTTGCATTTGGCCTATTTTGCGGAAGTGAATAACTTTCCAACAACATTTATTAATGCATTGCATGGGCAGGTCTAACCAATAGAAATGTATAAAAAGCTATCTCCACATTATGCAATGTACATTTCAAAACTGAAATGCACATTCGTAAATGCAATCCTTATTAACTGTGATGTTGCGAGTATAACGAGTGCGTAAAAGAGCGGCAAAAAGGAAAAAGAAACAAACAGACAGATATTTAGTTTATATATTTCTTTGTTTTGAGAAGGTTGTAACAAGCACACCAGCACGGTAGTTAACAGACAAATAATAATTTGTGAGGTGCGGTGAGTGAACAACAGAATATAAACACAACTAATCAGTGATTGGAAACTTGTGCGTCCTCGGGATGCGCTGCTGCCATTGCGCTCCTGCTGGTGGCTAGTACACCCACGAGTTGGAGTGCCGGAGAGGAAGGGGAGCCGCTGTGCTATGCGGAGCAAACGTTACATTAACAACAATAAGAATAATTTAATGAAAGATCAGGAGTTGAAGTCACCGTTTTTTGCCACAATTAAAAGTGTTCTAAACTCGTGTTTGATGTGTCATCACAGGTGTTATGAACGCGCGTTTGGATGGCCATTACATGCGTCCTGAACGCATGTTTGATGTGTCATTACAGGCGTTCTGGTGGTATACTTTACGCATGTAAAAAGCACGTGAAATAACGGCCATTACAAGTGTTCTCATCACCAGTAAATGCACTACAGACGTTTTCAGTGACAATTTACAAATTTTCAACAGGTTTAGAGAAAAGAATAGGCAAAAAGTCCGCTTCTAAATGACACCCATTCACTCGTTTTCAACGGCATAAAAGCAAAACGCCCTTTCAGAATAAGACGATATGAACTCTTTGGCTTTCCATATTACAGCCGTTCTGAACGCACGTTTGGTTGGTCATTACAGGCATTCTGAACGAGCGCTTGGTTGGTCATTACAGGCGTTCTGAATGCATGTTTGGTTGGTCTTTACAGGCGTTCTGAACGCCTGCACGAAGTTGGCCCCCCACCCAACGCAAAACTTCGGCAAAATAGGCTCAATTGTTTGTGCTTCATTGGTGCTGGTTTGTGCTGTTCACATTTTCGTTTGTGCTGCTGTCATTTTTTAGATATTAAATAATATTGTATAGGTCATTCTGAGGTCACTCAGCCCCACAACATGCTCCAAATTCAACCAAAATACTCCCGTTTGTGCTCTGTTTGTGCCAGTTTGTGGCATTAAAATTTTTGTTTGTGCTGCATCGTGTTTTTAATATTAGACATTTAAGTATAGACAATGACGTCACTCGGTCCACCAACATGCCCAAAACTGACTCAAAAGAAGCTCAATCGTTCTGAACATGCATTTGATGTGTCATTTCAGGCGTTCTGAACACGTTTGCTTGGTCATTACAGGCGTTCTGAATGACAGCATGTGAAAAAACGATCATAACAAGCGTTCCCATCACCTGTAAATGCCCTATGGAGGTTTTCTGTGACAATTTACGTTTTCAATGCGTGTTTAGAGAAAAAACAGGCAAAAATGACATCCATACACTCGTTTTCAACGGCATAATAGCAAAACGCCCGTTCAGAATAAGACCATGTGAACCCTTTGGCTTTCCATATTAACAAGCACAGGTGTTTGCTTAACAGGCGCAGGTACTTGCTTAACAGGTGTAGCCATCAAACGATCGCGTTCTGAATGCGTGAATTGTGACCCCTTTGGAATTCCATAGTCTGTGGACCTGTAAGCGCACGACTTCAATGTGTTGCACTGTGGCAACATATGGCTCAAGAAGCTGACAAATATACGTAATTCCCTCCGCTGAGACTCTATATCTCATATAGATACTCATCAGAGAAAGCCTCTGTCGGTCTCTGAATATTCTTGATTTTCACTATTCTCACTATCCGCACACTGAGCTCCACGGGATCTTCGAAGAATGGTGACATTTTCAATCGAGAATTGATTGGACAGTAGGCGGTGCTTTTATACATGTTAATCTGTTATCTCAAATATAATCTGCTCCGGAGCAGGTTAGGTGTGCAGCATACGTTACCATGGCGATGTAACCTGGCAACAAGTGAACCACCGTCGTGACACTGACAACCCAGGATTCAACTTGAAGTTAGCTCGCTATCCCCAAATCCTGCTTCGTAGTATAGACCTCAGATCATATGTTATGAATATCTGTCAGTCGGTCACATCATTAATGGCATCGCACGCAACTGATTGATGCATGTATTGTCTCAGGATTGGAGTGGAATCTTTTCATATATTTTTTTTAACTAGGTCAGATGCTACTAGCTTGCCAACATGGAATAGTTGGGGGATGGGCTCATAGGAACTCTGGCTGAACTGAAACGAATCCATTCCACTCCACTTGACCGTCATGTCATTCCCACACCGAAAATCAAAGTAAACAATTGAAATCACAGGCTGTTCCAACTTGCATGAATTTCATCATAGCAACTCATAATGTGACTCAGTAGTGTGTATGGCCACCACGTGCCTGTATGCACTCCCGACAATGTCTGGGCACGCTCCTGATGAGACGGCGGATGGTGTCCTGGGGGATCTCCTCCCAGACCTCCCAGACCTGGATCAGGTTCTCCTCCATGCTCTTGAGACATAGCAAACCTTCCTGCGACGGCACGTGTGGATATGCCATCCTGGAGGAGCTGGACTACCTGTACAACCTGAATGGGCTGCAGGTACCACCTCATACTACAGTACCACTAGTAAAAAGCACACTAGAAAAACTAGAGAAGAATCAGTCAGGAAGGATAAGGAGAGAGCAAATGTCTGTGGCTACCATCTGCAAAACCATTCCCTTTTTGGGGGTTGTCTTGCTGTTGCCTCTCCAGTGCACCTGTTGTCACTTTCATTTGCACCAAAACAGGTGACATTGATTACAATTGATGACAATTGCTTATGCTTCCTAACTGGACAGATTATATCCCTAAAGTTTAATTGACTTGGTATTATACTGTGATGATTACGTGTTCCCTTAATTTTTTTGAGCAGTGTATAATTATTTTGAACACACAATGAGACAAAAAAATGACATTTAATCCATACTTTTTTACACATACTTTTGTGAAAAATAACTACAATTCTTACTTTCATTGTTTCTCTGTCACTCAATAGCATGGGCTATTTCTTCTTCCACCTCAGTCACCTTCAACACAGCCTACGCACCTACTTAAGTTGCTTTTGCTTGGACCTGGCCCTGTTTTTAAATGCATATTTTTTATTACATTACGACACATTATTCAGACAGTTGGAGAGCGGAAAACAGTAGTTCTGTAGGAAGGGCGGACACAGGGATCAAACCCCAGTCTCTGGTGGGGAGTGGGTCTATGTGAAGCTGGCTGAGTAATCACTAGACCATAGGCTCTGTATGGGCATTTTCAGGTATATTTAAGAGTATTTTCTGTAAGATAGAAGCCTGATATATTACATGCATACGAATATACACCTGATCATTCCCACTTCAACCAGCTTCTAAAGAGGCTTCTAGACTCATCTCTTATAAAGAGTTTGTCTTATTCACTCCACCTAATTCAACACCAGCACACCGCCACAGGGATTTCAGGTCTATGGCTCCAGAGGTTGCTAAGCAACAGTGACAAGAAGCCTGCCTCTTCAATTATGTGTGTGCTGGTTTCATGCTTCGGCACAAGTCTAAATAATGACTCAACCCATCCCTCTACACGTCTCACCCCAGTGAAAATAGTGAGAATTACAAATGATGAAACCCCTAGCCAGATTCAGGTATTATTTAGTTCTGCTATCGTGATCACAATGGTGATTTGGTAAATGAAATGAGGGACAATAGGCCTGAGCTATATCATGTACTAGGATGAATTACAATGATGTTGATTTTGTTTTTCAGGACAGAACTTTTTTAATTACACCATTGGTTGAATTTGGTAGTGAGATACAATATACTGTATTTTAGACAAAGAGTTGAAAAGGGTGTGATTTATTTGTGGTACATTTACAGGCAACCATGCTTTACTGATAGAGATAATTGGGAAAGATAAAAGAGAGCGTTCCCACTGAAAAAGCAGTTTTCAAACCCATGCAGCAACAAGAAACGTGTAGCAGAAGCACCGACCCAGGCAACTGGACTAACCCTGAGGCCTATACTACGAAGCAGGATTTAGGGTTAACTTCAGGTTGAACCCTGGGTTGTCAGTGTAACGACAGAGATTCACTTGTTACCGAGTTACAGGTGGGGGCATCGCTATTTATGTGAAGTGCTGCTTTAATGTGTCTCTATCATTGTCAACTTCTGTCCCGAAGCAATTTGAATGCCTCCTGCTAACAGTTCTGTTTGGTAATAACACTCATTTAACTTTAGCAGGGGTATATTGCCCCCCCTCAGCTCCCCCTTGCTCTTTAAGCAATCTGTCTGATGCATTGTCTATTTATGCAAACTCTGAATTGCTGATTTTGGGTGACTTTAATTTGGATTGGTGTTTACCAGTGGCTGATAAATTAAAAGACATTTGTACAGAGCTTAATCTAACTCAGCTTATAACTAAACCAACCTGTCTCAACGTTAACATCCCTGAAAAATCTACACTGCTAGACATCATTCTAACAAATACCCCACATAAATACACAGCCAGTGGGGCTTTTGCAAATGATATCAGTGACCACTGTCCTATTGCTTGTATTAGAAACTCCAGGCTTAATTACCCTGACCCCTGTTTAATTTAAGAGAAATTATAAACACTTCTCTCAGCAAGCTTTTATCTCCGATCTATATAATTCAGAGATCTTATCTATTTATTCCACTCTGGACCTGGTTATAGGACTTGATTTTTTTGGTTCTATTTTTTCCTCTCTGTCTGATAAACATGCTCCGTTCAAGAACCATCAAGCAAAAAAATCTAACTAATCATTGGTTCTCCCAAGAATTATCTGCTAAAGAATAAGGCCTGGGCCTTAGCTAGGAAAACAGGTGCCCCAGCAGATTGGCTGCTTTTTAGGCAATTAAGAAATAAATGTACCGCAGCTGACAAAAAGGCTAAATCCAACTATTTCCTTAGTGCAATGTCCGATTCAGCTGGAAATCCTGTAAAATTTTGGAAAACCGTTAATTCACTGAAACGAGGTAATTCTGCTATTTGCCTGCCCAAGCAAATTACCTCAGACTCCTGTATTCTAAATGAAAAAAAATGCATCTGTGATGCATCTGTGATGCTTTTAATAAGCACTTTATCTCTGCTGGTTTTTTATTTGAACATAAAAATTTACAGAAATTGACAGAAATTGCTGACTTTCTGTCTTGTTCCCATCCATTAGTTTCCCTGGAAAATGGTAATCCTATTTTTAGTTTTCAAACACGGACAGAAGCAGAGGTTCTAGCTGCCCTCAGTGCCTTAGATTCCAAAAAATCCATAGGCGCCCACAATTTAGATCCGTACCTCCTCAAGTGTGCGGCCCCCACATTGCTAGCTCTGTGACCAACATTTTTAATTTAACATAAAGTACAGGAATTATCCCCAATTTGTGGAAAATGGCTTACGTTCTGCCATTACATAAGGGAGGTGATGCTAGTGACTTGGATAATTATCTACGTATCTCTAGGCTCCCCTGTCTAGCCAAAATACTAGTCATTAGTCAATAAACAATTATAGTATTTTCTTTCTGCTAACAGTATACTTAACATCAATCAATCTGGCTTCAGACCTAAACACAGCACCACTATGGATACCACGTTTGTTGTCAATGATATTGTTAATGCCCTGGATGATCGAAAGCACTGTGCTGCATTGTCTGTAGACTTGTCAAAAGCTTTTGACACTGTAGACCATGACATTCTCTTGAGTAAGTTATCATCTATAGGACTGAGCGCTGATGCATGCAAATGGTTTTATGACTATTTGAAAGATAGAACTCAGACTGTTATGGTTGACGGCGTGAAGTCCGAGCCCCTAGAGCTACTTAAAGGGGTACCACAGGGCTCAATTGGTCCACTTTTATTTTCGCTTTATCTAAATAATATCAATGATGATTTTAGAAATTGTAACTTCCATTTTTATGGTGATGATACTGTGTTGTATTCTATTGCTCCCTCAGCTGATGAAGCATTTGAGAAGTTGGAGTCTGATTTTAAGATCTTACAGAGATCTCTTTTACAACTTAAACTCGTTTTAAATGCTAAGAAAACTAATGTAATGTTTTTTTCTAGGTCCAAATCATCTGAAAGAAACACGTGTACTTACTAGCATGGATGGTAGTAAAATCGAACAGGTCTCTGAATATAAATACCTAGGGATATGGTTAGATGATAGGCTTTCTTTTAAAACACGTCACTAAATTTGGAAAAAAGTTAAAATTTAAGATTGGTTTCCTTTATAGAAACCGGGCCTATCTGTCTTCGGCCAATAGAAGAAAAATTGTTCAGACTACTATTATGTCAGTCTTAGACTTCGATGATATTCTCTATATGCATGCCTGAGCTACAACTTTAAAACCATTGGATGCTATTTACCATTGTGCTCTTAGGTTTATCGCCGGTGATAGTTATAGAACACATCACTGCATTCTATACCAACATGTGGGATGGGCCTCTCTCTCTGTGAGGCGTGAGCAACATGCTCTTTTGTTTATTTACAAAGCACTTCTTTTAAAACTACCTCTCTATATATATCATCCCTAATTTCTACTAGACAATCAAATATCAACACCAGATCTCAGATGTGGATTATTTTAGAAACTCCAGCGGTCTCCACAGGGTTGGGAAGGACTGCTTTCAGTTAATTCCCTCCATACTTATGGAACAACTTGCAGGCTAAACTGAAGTTAAACACTCTGGTGTCACTTTCCCAATTTAGGTCTTATGGAAAACCACTGTGTGGTTTTCCATACTGTGTAATTGTTGTACTGCGCAATTGTTTTTGTTGAATTATTTTTGTTTTTTTATGTTCACTGTTTGTGTAATTACTGTACATGTAATTCTGTCTACACAGGGCACAGACTAAAAAGAGATCCAGGTCTCAGTCTGTTTTCCCTGTTAAAATAAAGCTTAAATAAAAAAATAAAATAAAAAATGAACATCGCAATGGTAACTAATTGTGCACACCAACCTGCTCCGGAGCAGGTTATATTCGAGATAACAGATCAACACGTATAAAAGTATGGAGGACTAAATGTGCCATAATATGAAATAAATAAATAAATATATAAATAAATAAATATATAAATAATTAAATACTTAAATATATAAATAAATAAATACATATTGCATTTGCATTGTGTACACTTATGCATCGTCCAAATGAAATAGAAATTTCATGTGTAAAATTGTAAAATTTTGCATCGTTCAAATGCAATAGACATTTCATTTGGATGGTGTAAAGTTGTACATCGTCCAAATGCAATGGGGCGGAACCTAACCCATTTGAGAGCTGTCCTCATTGGACTGCAGTGGTTTATGCTTGGAACACTGTGATTGGACACTTGAGTGGAAACTATCCCATGAGCGCTGTCAATCAAGTAGCACACAAACGATTTCCATTGTTTCCTTGTCAGTTATGGATACACAATTGGGTCGCTTTGAGAACTCATTAATCAGAGAATCTATTTCGTTTGCATGTGGCCTGTTTTCAGTTATTGTCATTGCGGCAACCGCATGATCAAGTGGAGGACCGGAGAAGTGTTTGTGTCTTGGTTGTGCCCTGCTGTGAGCACCGTTCTATAGATCAATAGTAGGCGTAAGCCTTGACAAGTTAGAGTCGTTTGTAAACGTCCATAAAGATAAAGATTTCACCATAGCAATGTTTTTAGTTGCCGATAAAATACAGACGCAAGGAGTTAAACATAGGGAGATGGGCCAGGTTGTGCAGGCTGGACAAAACACACAACTCAAGTTGCGTTCTTCACTTCCCGTTATAATCGGATTTAACATTCATAATAACACATTACTCCCGACACCCCCCACCCCAAAAAAAAAAATGAAATAGGCCTTAATGTAGCAGGCAGACTACAAGTAGACATTGGCCTACGCTATCTGACATGCTGTATCCAGAACAGCCGCTGACGAGATAGCCTACTGAAATCACTTTTTCCCTTCTGTTCTCTGCGAGTTGGGCTTCGGGATTACTGCGTTTTAGTCGCCATTTATGCAGGAAAAACAAGTGCGCAGGGTGGCCAAAATAAGTGGGTTGTGCAACTGAAATATCATTATCATCTATTGACCAGTTGCTACTGTTGGTCAGTGGTCAATGTTGGAGGACAAGGCAAGATGCCTAACTGACCAGGCATGCTTGAACCTGGAGTATTAGGTTCATATGCATCCCTTCTCTAATTGTGTAGCCTCCTAGAAACTACACATTTGAATGGGCTTAATACTGCAAATGTTATATTTTAAATCACAAAACTAGCCCAATATATTAAGCTAATTTGCTTAGAAAGACAGCAAGGTGTGCTTGTGATTTTGGAAAAATGCCTTGCATGTTTTACGGAGAAAAACTATCAGTCATATTCTTCGTGGCATAATATCAGATAAGATGACATTGACCAGTATTTCATATCTTGTCATCAAGGATATTGTCCCTGCAAATGTTGTCTAAAACACCATCAAGATCTGAATCTATTAACCTGGCAATCTCGCAAATACTACTAGTCAGATATTTCTCTGGGTTATTACAAGTTTTTCAACTAGTGTAGTTCAAGTTCAAAGTTCATTTATCAAATGCACCGAATAACACAGTGTCCTCTAACACAATGAAATTCTTGTGACATGGCACCCGACATCTACGTAGGAAGAATTAAGAAATATAAATAAAAAATATTGCAATAATATACAATGTAAAAGAGTAGGATAGGGAATTATTGAATATTATAGATACAATATGAGTGTAGTATGCATATGAATGGTATATACAAAGAAATATTCTAATGTACATTGAATGTACATGAAAAGACAACATCTGGAATGTTCATGTGTGATCAGTATGATCATAGATCAGTATTGCTGGTTGCAGAGTAATGTAGAGTGTCAAGTGCCTAGTGTTTTCAGTGTGCACGGACATAATGGAATGGGAACACCTCAATCTTACTGAAAATACCACCCCTACATTGCATTTGAATTGCGCAGACAAGCAAACAATAATTACATTAGTAAATGGATAATTACATTATTAAATACATAAATAAATATATACACATTGAATTTGCATTGTGTAAACTTGTGCGTATTCCAAATGCAATAGACATTTCATTTGGATGGTGTAAACTTGAGTGTCATCCAAATACGATATATATTTCATTTGGATGGTGTAAAGTTGTGCGTCGTCCAAATGCAATAGACATTTCATTTGATTGATGTAAACTTGAGTGTCATCCAAATACAATAGACATTTCATTTGGATGGTGTGAAGTTGTGTGTCGTTCAAATGCAATAGACATTTCATTTGGATGGTGTGAAGTTGTGCATCGTCCAAATGCAATGGGCAGGACCTAACCCATTTGATAGAGATGTCCTCATTGGATTGTGTGTTTTATACTTGGAACACTGTGATTGGACACTTGAGAGCTAACCATCAGATGAGTGCTGTCAATCAATTAGCACAAGGAACTAGTTTCAGTGTTTCCTTGTCAGTTATGGATACAAAATTGGGCCGCTTTGAGAACCATTTAACCAGATAATTTATGTTGTTAGCATGTGGCCTGTTTTCAGTTACTGTCATCGCGGCAACCGCATGATCGGTGGAGGACCGGAAAAGTGTATGTGCCCTTGGTTGTGCCAGGTTGCCAGCACCGTCCTCTGGCTCAATAGTAGGCATAAGCCTTTACAAGTCAATGCATAGCTCTAGGCACATCCCAGCCACCCATGCCACGGACTGTTTACCAAGCTGCCGTCAGGCAGAAGGTACAGGAGTATTCCGTCCAAAACGAACAGGCTACGGGACAGTTTCTTTCCTCAGGCCGCAAGGCTGCTCAATTCAGGAACCCCTCGTCCCTTCCATCCATAGTCCCATGCACACCTGTCACTTTATATCATGCTCATCTGCCAATCATATCATGCACACCTGTCACTTTTACATTGCACTACGGTTGTACAGTTGTATAGTTATTATTACTGATGCGTGTTTTTGTATAGTGTTATTATTGATAGTTCGTGTTATCTTCTTATTTTTATATTATAATTACTGTTACTTTTTTAACTTAACTGCACTGTCAGGAGTAGGAACACCAAGCATTTCATTGCCATATCTTGTTATTGCAAATGACAAAAAAACCTTTTGAACTTTAAACTTGAATATTAATCTTCAGTAAATTCAAAAAGAAACGATAGGATTTGTGTGCTATTTAGTTTCTCTTTCCTTCCTAAAATAATGTAGATTTTCATTTTTGATTTACATTTGATGAATTACCCTACACAATAAGCAGAATCTCCTATTGAAAAATGGTAACCCTTGTGATAAGTAGCCTATATCATTTGTATTGTGTTTCAATAATAGCCTAATTAAGTTTCCATTCATCTGGGAGTATCGTGCATTTATCCATTGACGTCATGCATTCAGCGAGGGGTGATTAGCGCCTGGGTACCATCGGATTAAGTCGGAAAACAGGGTAAAAAAACAACAACAGGTAAATAGTCTCTCAATAGTTTTCTGTTGGTCAGTTTAGACGGAACAGAACAATGTAATGGAAAAGCCGATTTAGGAGAAGTCATGGAAGGAGGAGAGTTTAGCTTTCAAAATGGCAGTTCTATTTTAATGACAAACTCAAACGCCAATTGGCATAGGCATTTGGCGGTTCTGGTGTTAAAGAGTTCTCAAAGGGAAACGATTATGTATCCATAACAGACATGGAAACAATGGAACTCCGTTCGTGTGCTACTTGACTTGATTGACATGCAGCACTCATCGGATAGTTTGCACTCAAGTGTCCAATCACAGTGTTCCAAGCATAAAACACTGCAGTCCAATGAGGACAACTCTATCAAATGGGTTAGGTCCCGCCCCATTGCATTTGGACGATGTACTACTTCACACCATCCAAATGAAATGTCTATTGCATTTTGACGACGCACAAGTTCGCACCATCCAAATGAAATGTCTATTGCATTTGGACTGTGCTCAAGTTCACACCATCCAAATGAAATGTCTATTGCATTTGGACGGTGCTCAAGTTCACACCATCCAAATGACATGTTTATTGCATTTGAACGACACAACATTTTACACCATCCAAATGAAAAGTCTATTGCATTTGGAAGACGCACACGTTTACACCATTCAAATGAAATGTCTATAGCATTTGGACGACGTACAAGTTTACACCATCCAAATGAAAAGTCTGTTGCATTTGGACGACGCACAAGTGCACACAATGCAAATGCAATGTGTATATATTAATTTATATATTTAATAATGAAACTATCCATTTAATAATATAATTATTGTTTGCTTGCCTGCGCAATTCAAATGCAATGTAGGGGTGGTACTTTCAGTAAGATTGAGGTGTTCCCATTCCATTATGTCTGTGCACACTGAAAACACTAGGCGCTTGACACTCTACATTACTCTGCAACCAGCAATACTGATCTATGATCATACTGATCACATATGAACATTCCAGATGTTGTCTTTTCATGTACATTCAATGTACATTAGAATATTCCTATGTCTGTAACATTCATATGCATACTACACTCATCTTGAATTTATAATATTCAATACTTCTACCCATATTCTTCATATTCCCCATTCTACTCTTTTACATTGTATATAATTGCTATATTTTTGCTATATTTTTTACTTTGTATATTTCTTAATTCTTACTACGTAAATGTTTGAACTACGCTAGTTGAAAAACTTGTAATAACCCAGAGGAATAACTGACTAGTAGTATTTGCGAGATTGCCAGGTTAACAGATACAGATATTGATGGTGTTTTAGACAACATTTGCAGGGACAATATCCTTGATGACAAGATATGAAATACTGGTCAATGTCATCTTACTTGATATTATGCCACGAAGAATATGACTGATAGTTTTTCTCCGTAAAACATACATGGCATTTTTTCCAAAATCACAAAGCACATCTTGCTCTCTTTCTAAACAAATTAGCTTAATATATTGGGCTAGTTTTTGGAGTTGAAAGAGAACATTTGCAGTATTAAGCCCATTCAAATGTGTAGTTTCTAGGAGGCACCACAATTAGAGAAGGGGTGCATATGAACCTAATACAGTAGGTTCAAGCATGCCTGTTCAGTTAGGCATCTTGCCTTGTCCTCCAACATTGACCAGTGACCAACAGTAGCAACCGGTCAATAGATGATAACGATATTTCAGTTGCACAACGCACTTGTTTTGGCAATCCTGCGCGTTTGTTTTGCCTGCATAAATGGTGACTAAAACGCAGTAATCTCGTAGCCCAACTCGCAGAGAATAGAAAGGAAAAAGCGATTTCAGTAGGCTATCTCGTCAGTGGCTGTTCTGGATACAGCATGTCAGATAGCGTAGGCCAATGTCTACTTGTAGTCTGCCTGCTACATTAAGGCCGATTTCATTTTTTTGGGGGGTGGGGGGTGTCGGGAGTAATGTGTTATTATGAATGTTAAATCCGATTAGAACGGGAAGAGAAGAACGCGACTTGAGTTGTGTGTGTTTTGTCCAGCCTGCGCAACCTGGCCCAACTCCCTGTTTAACACCTAGCGTCTGTATTTTATCTGCAACGAAAAAACATTGCTACGGTGAAATCTTCATCTTTATGGACGTTTACAAACGACTCTAACTTGTCAAGGCTTACGCCTACTATTGATCTATAGAACGGTGCTCACAGCAGGGCACAACCAAGACACAAACACTTCTCCGGTCCTCCACCTGATCATGCGGTTGCCGCGATGAAAGTAACTGAAAACAGGCCACATGCAAACAAAATAGATTCTCTGGTTAATGAGTTCTCAAAGCGACCCAATTGTGTATCCATAACTGACAAGGAAACAATGGAAATCGTTTGTGTGCTACTTGATTGACAGCGCTCATGGGATAGTTTGCACTCAAGTGTCCAATCACAGTGTTCTAAGCATAAATCACTGCAGTCCAATGAGGACAGCTCTATCAAATGGGTTAGGTTCCGCCCCATTGCATTTGGACGATGTATAACTTCACACCATCCAAATGAAATGTCTATTGCATTTGGACGACGCACAACTTCACACCATCCAAATGAAATGTCTATTGTATTTGGAAAACACACAATTTTACAGCATCTAAATGAAATATCTATTGCATTTGGACTACGAAAAACTTTCACACCATCCAAATGAAATGTCTATTGCATTTGGACGACGCACAACTTCACACCATCCAAATGAAATGTCTATTGCATTTGGACGACGCACAACTTCATACCATCCAAATGAAATGTTTGGGTTTTTTGGATGATGCACGAGTGTACACAATGCAAATGCAATGTGTATATATTCATTTACATTTTTAATAATGTAATTATAATGTAATTTTTTTATTATTGTTTGCTTGTCTGCGCAATACAAATGAAATATACGAGTGGGACATTCAGTTTGATTGAGGTGTTCCCATTCCATTACGTCCGTGCACACTGAAAACACTGTTACTGGAAATTTGACACTGCATTCTTTGAACAACCTGTAATAACCCAGAAGAATCTGGCAATTATTGTCTGATTAACAGATACGGGTCTGGTAGACGTTTTTAGGTAAAATTTGTAGGCACCATAAACTTGTATGAAAATATATTAAATACTATTCAATTACATCCTACTCGATATTATGCCATGATACATTTGATTGATATTACATTCTCAGTAAAAAGTGCAAAGCAGTTTTCCAAAATCACAAAGCACATCATGCTCTTTTTCTAAACAAATTAATGTTCTAAATTGGGCTAGCTTTGGAATTTGAAAAAAAAACATTTGCAGTATTAAGTCCATTCAAATGTATAGTTTCTAGGAGGTTACACAATTAGAGAAAGATATTGAGACAACATTGACCACTGACCAACAGTAGCAACCTGGCAATAGATGTTAACGAACTTTCAGTTGCACGCCACACTTATTTTGGCAACCCTGCATGCTTGTGTTCCCTGCATAAATGGTGAAACAAACACAACATACCAGTAGCCCAACTCACAGAGAATAGAAAGGAAAAAGCGTAAAAGTATCTCATTAGGGCCGCTCTGGATAGGCATGTCAGATTGATTATGTCTATGCGTAGTCTGCCTGATACATTCAGGCCTATTCAGTTTTTGAATAGGTGTTGGGAGTAACGTTTTGTTATGATTGTTAAATCTGATTATAAACCTGCCCCCAGCGTTCACGCCTGTAAGTCGCATAACGCAACTCTCCTGCTTCCTGCCTTTTGCCAACCTTTCTTTATTTTCTTACTTTTTAATTTTCTTTTAATCTTTTACATTTGTTTCATTTTTGTTCTATAATGGTTTTAATCATATTTTTACAATTTTATGTAATTTTTAAAAGAGGAGCTCAGCATAGTTCTTTTGTATTTTTGAGTGATTTTTTATGATGGAGGAGCTAAGACAGCTGTTGGAGGAACGGATCAACCGCTTAGAAGATTTAGTCACCAGAGCGCTCCTCCGGTCGGACTGTGAGTCCTGTCCGGTAGGTGAATCAACAAA
>JACXGI010010760.1:0-26779 GCA_016801175.1 Esox masquinongy
TGGTAGGTGATCAAATACTTATGTCATGCAATAAAATGCAAATTAATTATTTAAAAATCATACAATGTGATTTTCTGGATTTTTGTTTTAGATTCCGTCTCTCACAGTTGAAGTGTACCTATGATAAAAATTACAGACCTCTACATGCTTTGTAAGTAGGAAAACCTGCAAAATCGGCAGTGTATCAAATACTTGTTCTACCCACTGTAGGCCTAAAGCACGGTTGCTTGACAAACAGGATACATTTCAAATAATGAATAACACATAGGATACAACCTATTCATAGATATAAAATTGATGGATCCAAGGATATGTAGCCTGTTGCATTGTTCTACAAAGGCATAGGCTCGGGTGTATGGCAACACAGCCTTCTCTTCAAGTAAAAACATTGCAGTGTATTATTCAGTTAATTTAATTTGTAAATGAGCTTCGCTGGTGTGTTGTCTTGCGCGCAGGGTGTCAGCTCCCATCTCTGTTCATGGTTCCCAGAAGGCTTGTTTTCTTCGCCATCAATTTCTCTGCCAACGACAGTGATTTAAAGAAGTTTCTGGCATTTCTGCTTTTGCCTGTGAAAGGCTCTGTGAGCCTCAAACCACAGATTCCGAAAGTCGCTCACCCGCTGGGTTTCATCCTTCCCCAGATATGCATAGCCATTGAGCATGTACTTCGTGTCGACATCAGCAACCCTAATTTTATCCCAAACTTGTCAGGTTTGTTGACCATGTAGTGGGTAAAACGGCACAGAGCTTTTGTTGGGGACAGTTGCTCATCAACAGTTATGTTCTCTTCTGGTTTCCAAGCGTAGTCTTCTTGTTTCGTCGTCAAAACGCAGGTGTCGCATAATCATGGTCTCTCAGAAAAACTCTACCCCATATCGATCAGACCAAAATCACGCCACATCCATGCTCTTCCCACCATATGCGCTGCGGACATACACGAGCGCAATGAATGCTTTGAGTTCATCAACAGACATGTGCCACGCGCTACTTTTTTGGCGCACAAATAACAGTACAATCTCTGAAGTGCTGCAGCATCTGCACGTCACACAAAGAAAACTGTCGAGTGCACTGCCAATGTGTCCTCTGGCTTGGGTTGTTGGGCCTGCACCCAAGGAGAGGATTTTCTGCGATGGTCGTCTTGCTGGTGTGCTCTCATTGCTCTTTTCCACTCAATTCGTGCCGTCCCTCCAAGACACCTGTCTCGCTGTGGCAGTTGGGGTCGCCGTTGGTTCGGTTCTTTTTTTTGCGAGAAAGATTGGAGGTGGCGGTTCAATATCTGAATCAGATGAAGACCCGACATCCGACACGTCAGTTTCGGGATCTATTTCTGATCCTCCATCTGACTCTATCTCATGTAAATCTTGCAGCATCTGCAATGCTGTCAGGGTGTATCTTGAGTATCTGGCACAGTTCTGGCCCACACGCACCAACACTGGCTGGTGATGTACTGATATAGCCCAGAACTGACTGCTCCCTGGGTGTAAATTGTGTCTGAGTTGTGTCTGACTTGCTCACCAAGTTCAGATTATATACAATTTCTACCCTCAGCTCGAGGGTAAACAATTTCTACAATTTCTACCCTATCGCCCATTCATCCATTGACATCATTGCTATTCATTAGATTAGATTAAACTTTATTGTCATTGAACAAGTACAAGTACAGTACAGCGAAATGCAGTTAGCATCTAACCACAAGTGCAAGTAGAAGAGCACAACATTTTTTCAAGTGAAACAATTACACTGCAAAAATATCTGTCTTATCAAGTATATTTAAATTGTTTTCAGGTTAAAAAATCTAACCGTCCTTAAAATAAGGTAAATTTTTCTTTAACAAGCTAGAATATGCCACTCCTTTTTAGAAAATATGCCTTAAATATCATGCAATTTGTCTTGTTCCATTGGCAGATTATTTTACTTATTTCAAGCAAATATCTCCTCAAAAATAGTGAAATTGTCTTGTTCCATTGGCAAATTTGTTTGCAGTGTAAGAACAATGTATGTTATAAGTGGTATGTATAAATGTGCAATGGAGGCAAATTAAAAGGTGCAAGGTAGCATCTGCAACTGAAATGCAAGGATAGCAGCAATGAGGTTCCCAAGGTAGACATGTACATGTAACTACTGAAAAATGTAAACAACATGTACACAATTTCAAAGAATAATGTAAAGTAGCCTACATGAAAATATAGAAAAGTCATTTGTGGATTGTATTGATGAAAAACAGTAATGTGTATTACGTTTGCTGAATTGTTCAGGATATAGTTTGTATTATGTTCCAATAACCATTAATTTGTTGATTGGTAAAGAATATCGTTGGTATTTCGTTTGGAGTAAGTATTTAGCGTAATACATAAAATAAGTAGAGAAAATTCATAGAGAGATGATAGGATGTTTGATATTGTGTTTCTCTTTCTCTCCAAATGAAAACAGGATCGTGTAATACATTTGTTGATTTGTCAAGGATATAGTTTGTATTATGTTCCAATAACCATTAATTTGTTGATTGGTAAAGAATATCGTTGGTATTTTGTTTTGTGGGCGGAGGGGCAGTGCAGGGTAACATCCAGTTAACCATGAAGAGAACCTGCTCGGAGCAGGTTAGAGATGCAGCGTAAATTGCCATGATAGCATACCTCGGGTAAAACCTATCCACATTTCGTAGTACAGGTTAATAAGGAGGTAACACAGTTGTCCAGAAGACGCTCATTGACACCCTCCACGAGGAGGGAAGCCACAGAAGGTCATTGCTGAAGGGGCTGGCTGTTCGCAGAGTGCTGTATCAAAGCATATTCATGGAAAGTTGACTGGAAGGGAAAAGTGTGGTGGGAAAAGGTGCACAAGCAACAGGGATGAACGCAGCCTTAAAAGAATTGTCAAGCAAAGCCCATTCAAGAACTTGGGGGAGCTTCACAAGGAGTGGACTGAGGCTGGAGTCAGTGCATCAAGAACCACCACACACAGACGTGTCCAGGAAATGGGCTATGAGTGATGCTTTCCTAGTGTCAAGCCACTCCTGAACCAGAGCGTAAGAGAAAAAGAACTGGACCGTTGCTCAGTGGTCCATAGTCCTCCCTTCAGATGAAAGTAAATTTTGCATTTAATTTGGAAATCATGTTCCCAGAGTCTGGAGGAAGAGTGGAGAGGCACAGAATCCAAGTTGCTTGAAGTCCAGTGTGAAGTTTCCACAGTCAGTGATGATTTGGGGTGCCATGTTGGCAACATCTGCTGGTGTTGGTCCACTGTGTTTTATCAAGTCCAGAGTCAATGCAGCCGTCTACCAGGAGATTTTAGAGAACTTCATGCTTCCATCTGCTGACAAGCTTTATGGAGATGCTGATTTTCTTTTCCA
This sequence comes from Esox masquinongy, assembly GCA_016801175.1. Lineage (NCBI taxonomy): Eukaryota > Metazoa > Chordata > Actinopteri > Esociformes > Esocidae > Esox > Esox masquinongy. The sequence goes on from JACXGI010010760.1 coordinate 3,349, forward strand.
GCAGCACTTGGCACCTGCCCACAGTGCCAAAACGACTGGTAACTGGTTTGCTGCCCATGGTATTACTGCCAGCCAACTCACCTGACCTGAACCGCATAGAGAATCTATGGGGTATTGTCAAGAGGAACGTGAGATACAACAGACCCAACAACACAGACGAGCTAAAGGCCGCTATCAAAGCAACCTGGGCTTCCTATGAGTGCATAAATGAACATGCTTAGGAAACCTTTGCGGGTGTTTCGAGTTAATTAGCTGAATAGAGCTCTTCTCAGGTCGACATATCTGTATAATACATTTTTTATTCTGATATTTTGAGATACTGGATTTTTGATTTCCATGAGCTGTAAGCCATAATCATCAACACTGAAACAAAAAAACCCTGAATGTTTCACTTTATGTGTAATGAATCTAGAATATATGAGGGTGTTACTTTTTGATTTGAATTACGAAAAAAATGAACTTTTCCACGATATTCACATTTTTTGAGATAACCTTTAGCAATAGCCGTCTACTACTGTAAACATTTGTACAGAACATTACATTGAACACAAGTAGCTATTAATGTATTAAAATAAAACAGTGAATAAATGCATTATGAAAGGCACTCATTTGCAATAGTTGTATAGCCTGTTAGATAAGGTATTATAAGCCATTGGCTTATGTTACGCATGCAGGTACCCTGTATGTGCGTTTGTGTTTTTCCCCTCCTGCTGTTTTCCCAGGTGTCTCTCATGTTCCTGATTATGCTCGTTGGTGTTTCCCACCTGGCAGTCATGAGTGCATCGCCTGACTGCTTAGGTGGACCAATCGGTGGACACCCCTCCTAATTGCACCACCTGTTCCTTTCTCCATTACCCAATCGCATCACACATCCCTGGTTTAAAAACCCAGTCAGTTGGTTCTCCCAGAGAGACTCTTTTGATTTACCCCACATGGACATAGACACTCCTGAGATACATACCTTTTTTGATAGACAGACATTTTACTCATACATACATCACTTAGTTTAGCACATACATCTCACTTTGTCCTGTTTCATGTGAGTATGTATTGCTGTGGTGTTTTGTTTGGTGTTGTCTAGTCAATTGTTTGTTGTGTGCTGTTAAGTCCTTGTTTGACCTGTGTGTTTTTGTTTATCCCTGTGTCCCTGGAAAAAGTTTTTTTTTAGCAAGTCGCCCTTGGGCATACACAACCCATAGGAAAACCTTGTCTAAAAACACTAGTTTGAACTGAGTGGACCACCCACTGTATTTTTGTATTGGTTAGTACTCAGCTAAGCGGTTCTTGAGGCAGGCAAGTTCAGTTTAGGGGTGTTTTGACTATTATTTCATTTCTTGGGTCCAGCTCAGCCCCTTTTCCCTATCCCCTTTATCGTGTGTTTATAATAAACGTTTTATGTTTGACGGTAGCTTTGGTTGTCTGTGTCGTTTGTTCTCACTGTTCCTGTACACTACACCACTTTGCATGAGTTTTATGTTACGGGTCTCTGTACCATCCACCCTAGACTGCTAGAGCCACAGGTTCATAACATAACGTGGGGGCTCGTCCGGGATCTCTCATTGATACCCATGCCACTCATGCACCTTGGTTTAAGTGTCTAGCTCAGTGTTGACCTGTGCAGCTGTGATTGTGTGATCGGCTGGTGTAGTGTTCGGTATTTGTTGGCTTGTGTTGCTGGCTTACGATGGCTACTTTTGATTTGGATGCCTTTTTGGCTAACCCCACGTGGGAGGAGTTTGATAAAGTGGATTTACTGGCTTTGGCTGACCATTTTTCTTTACCCATACTGAAGAGTTTAGTTAAAGCAGAGGTCAGAACTTGTGTTAGACGTTTTGTTGGAGGAGCAGGTGCTTGTGTTGCCGCTGCCTGAGCCTGCTGCTCCTGTTCGGGATGTGGCTGCTGCTCTCTTAAGCCCATCCATGTTTGAGGACGAGAGCGAGGCCAAGGCTCCAGCCACACTGCCCCGTTTTGAGCCACTCTCCCCGTTGTCAGACAGTGACGCCAGAAGGGATGTCCGTTCGACATGGCTCCAAGTGGAGGCGGAAGAGAGCACAGATCAGGCGAGAAACTCTCCAGTTGGAGATGCGTAAACTCGAACTTGAGGCCAAACAGGAGACGCGCAAACTCGAGGCAGAACAGGAGTCGCGCAGACTCGAGGCAGAACACGAGTCGCGTAAACTCAAACTTGAGGCCGAACAGGAGTCGCGCAGACTCGAGGCAGAGCAGAAGACACGTAGACTTGATCAAGAATTGGAGATGCGTAAGCTTAAACAAGAATTGCGTAAGATGGAACTGGAGGCAGAGACAGCGAGGTTAGCCTCTGCTCGTGCAGTGCCTGCTAGTGAGCCATCCTCACCAGCGAGATCTTCTACTTTTGATATCAGCAGACAGATCGCCTTGGTACCAGTGTTCAGAGAGTCAGAGGTTGACTCTTATTTTAAGGTTGACCCTTACACCACACACGTATGCACTCGCAGCTCACACTAGCACAAACAAACATATAACATACTTTAATTCACAAATAACTGTATAGCATAAAGTATTTAAACATTTTAAAAACTGTTGGTACACAAAAAAACACACACACACAACTATTACTGCTGCTATTATTTAGAGTTTTTGCATATTTTGTAGTATTTATTTTCTATATAATTCTACCCTTTCCTAATGTCTATGTATATGTTCCTTTTGCCTTTCGTACTGTTATGATTGTTTTTTATTCATGTGTATTCCAGTGTTGAGAGCAATCTGCGATAAAGCATTTTGCTGCAACGTTTACATCCTATACTCTGGACAAATACACTTTTACAGCCAGCCACTTGTTGCTGAATTACTTAACAATGTTAAGGGTCAATAGGAACATAGCATGCATGTATTCAAAAACAACATTTTGGGTGTTCTTTATCTATCAATCAAACACATTTATTTATAAAGCCCTTTTTACAACAGCAGTTGTCACAAAGTGCTTTTAAAAAACACCCAGTCTGAAACCCCAAGGAGCAAACAACAACAGTGTTGAATTTCAGTGGCTAGGAAAAACTCCCTAAGAAGGCCGAAATTTAGGAAGAAACCTAGAGAGGAACCAGGCTCAGAGGGGTGACCAGTCCTCTTCTGGCTGTGCCAGGTGAACATTTTAAGAGTACATTAACTAGGATGTTGCTAGAATCAATACAGCCAGAGTCCCCTGGTCTTCTAGTACCAGTGCTGTGAGGAAGGACGCTGTAGGCCTATCCAAGACAGGGAGGAGTGTGGTGGCGGCAGGAAGAAAACAGTGATACACCAATGTACTTTGGGTTTGTAATTAACATATGACAACAATCATAATGATATCTACATGTAGATACAGTTAAAATGAACTGTACATTATAACAAGGAGAATCAGACAGACAAGCAAAGTTCACAGAGAGTGACAACAGAGAGGAACAAGGAGAATCAGATAGACAGACCACGTTCACAGTGAGAACAGCGAGGAACAAGGAGAATCAGACAGACAGACACAGTTCACAGAGAATGACAACAGAGATGAACAAGTAGATCCAAACAAACAGACAGTGACACAAAAAAAAACATACTGTTGAATGACAGTCAAGACAGTGACAGCAGACAAAATACATAGACAGACAGCACACAACAGCGGTACAGCAGACTTTTTAAAAAATATTGTACTGTATATGTGAATTTGATATAAAAATGTGCTCTTTAAAAAGTAGTGAGCATCATCTGCCAGTAACTTATAGATTAAAGGTTTAAATAGCTGTGACATACTGTACTGCTTATATATTCTTTGTTAGCTCTACCATATGTACACAAACGTAAGTAGCCAATGCGTGTGTCTGTGGGTGGGAATGTAAAGGCGTGGTAATGTGAGCTACAGTGCCAGGGCTGAATTTTTGTCCCAGTCTGCCCCTGCAACTAACCTGTTCAGATAGAGCGTTTTTTGTCTGTTCGTTGGTCAGTTTGGTTTCAAATATGACGATGCTGCTTACGTCAACATCCAGGGGCGTGCTTCGTGTCTGCAAGTTAAGGTGGTTGTGCGGAAATTGGATTAACCGTTCCGAAAGCTACTTGAGAAAAGTGCAATACTGACATCAGATTTTAGTTGCTCTTAGTTGCACAACGACCAATGGTCCTGCTTGACTGACGGCCTATCAGATCACAGATGTTTTGGGGCGGATAATCTGTTTTCTGATAGACCGTTAGACAAGTAGATCAATTCAATAAAGCAGGACTATTGCCCATTGGTTGCCATGGCCACCCCCTGGACACGCCACCGGTGCTTTTTTTCAACTATTAAGTTTACCTCCACCACAAATAGCATATATGAACTGTATGGCTTTTGCCACCAGCCGTTTTAACAGCTTATTAGCCATTCGTGAATGACATCGATTCAATAACTATCGATATAGTTGACGATAACAGACTTTTTCGTCAAGTGAAAAGTCGAGAGAATCGTGTAGCCAGCGAAGTTTTTGTCTATCCTGAACCAGGCTCAGAGGGGTGACCGTTAGACAAGATCAATTCAATAAAGCAGGACTATTGCCCGTTGGTTGCCATGGCCACCCCCTGGACACGCCACCGGTGCCTTTTTTCAACTACAGGTCAATGTCGCTCACCTGGGAAAATAGTGCGTAAAAGAACTCACAAATTGCACACCAGAGCCAGGGAAGTGCTTTAAGCTATACAAAGGGGAATTTGGCACAGGTCCAGACTACTCCTCAAAGTCAGGAATCCAAAAAACACGCAGGCTATCTTGTTAGTTGTTACCTTGATTTCTATTGCCATATTCTTCATTCAAAACTGTACCTATTAGATGAAAAACTCTCATGTATATTCTAAAATCATTGTGACAGTTTTTTTATTAACAATGATAAAAGCTATTTACATTGAAGGGCTCCAAATGTAATCTTTGTTATTTGCTTACTATAATACATTTTATTGGGGAAAAAACGCTTCCAAATGTGTTAATTGCAGTATATGAGCCAGGTTCTTGTAAGATACGATTGATTACATTGCTGGAATTAGGGGTCACCAGAAATCTAACAGATGGTCGTCCCCTGTACATCAGAACTTGGTTCTACCTAACACTTTCTAATCTAAAGCCCAAAAACTGTTTATGCAACACTGACCAAGAAACAGGTCCAGATCATAGGTTCCCATCTTTGAGCCGTGGAACCATAAGAGAGATTACTACACAATTCTTGAAGAAATCCTGTAACTATCGGATGGTTCTTATAGACCAAACCAGAAACGAACCAGGCAAGCCTAGTACAGCCAGCCCGCAATTGAAAGTGATAAATATAATTGCCCGCACCTGATTCAAACTGGGGTCACCCACATGAGAGGCTATGTCTTTAGCCACTACACCACAGAACTGCACAATTATCAAGGGTTGGTATAACATTTCAACATTAGATCTTTTTGCCACACATTACCATCACACAACGTTTGAATATTTTTCGCTACACTCCATTAAGCATTCTGTTAAACTAACTAACGTTTCTTTTTAAGTTTACGTCCAGCACAAATAGCATCTATGACTCCGCCACTGGCCGTTTTAAAAGCTTATTAGCCAGTAATATATCGCTAGACACTATTAAGCATTGTGGTAAACTGATTATCATTTCTTATTAAGTTTACCTCCACCCCAAATAGCATATATGAACTGTATGGCTTTTGCCACTAGCCGTTTTAACAGCTTATTAGCCATTCGTGAATGACATCGATACAATAACTATTAATATAGGTGACGATAACAGACTTTTCCGTCAAGTGAAAAGACGAGAGAATCGTGTAACCAGCGAAGTTTTTGTCTATCCTGAACCAATCCTAGGGCATAATTCGAAAATCCACCAGAACTGTTTTATTTTTGGCTTCCTATAACATAGCTACAAAGGTTGTAGCCAGCAAAGTTTTTGTCTGTCCTGAACAAATCCTAAGGCATAATGTGTTTTGATTGTGATGGGAGTCGAACACAGGACCTGTTGTTCCATAGTCCGCGTCTCTAACCACTATGGTATTTAATAAGGGTCAGTCAGTCAGTCAGTCAGTCGCTCACTCACTCACTCACTCAGTCAGTAAGAGACATTCACACTTCTCCGCTTACGCGGTCCGGCAAAAATTCTGTAATGATAAAAGAGGTGATACAGATAGCATTTTTTATTAAAAAAATGGAGGCTATGCTATTGGACAGAGGACATTTTGCTGAGGGTTATCTGAGATAATTATGTAACCCAAGCTAAATGCTAAATATAACTGGTGAGAGTCAGGAGGTGAAACCAGTGACCACCACTACAGTTTTGTCTTTGTGAAGTTCCAGGTTATTTTGAGTGCAACACAATTATTGATGCCGATATTACAGTGCAATGTAGACATTAGGCTATATTTTATGTCAAAAATGCAAAACAATTGTCCTGTGCCCACGTTATAAATGTTTTAACATCTGTGAAACTACTACGGGTAATATAAAAATGTATGGATAGATCAAGTACTCTGTGGGCCTGATGGCTTACATTTTGGGGGTCTGACTCCTGGATTGTAAGTATAGAGGTACAACTGACATGAATTGAGATGTGCTGCAATAGCAGATGTGATTCCCTCTCTGTATTCAGATGATCTCCATCAAGTATCCTGTTTCAAGCTGACACATTACTTTCACATTTCTATCCTCACTCACAAATGATTTAATAATAATGCATCCATATTCAACATTTTACGAAAACACTATACCAAACATAACTGTAACTAAGGCATCAGGCCCGGCGCTAGAACCAGAGGGTTGGATGGGCATTTGATTTTCATGTGCGGGCATGTTTATCCTACTTACCAATGGAGAACAGTAACTTCAGCACGAGGGACAGAAAGCAAATAATTTTAGCATGCATGGCTTACTGAGGCTATATAATGGCAAAATACACAGCTGTCATCAAATTCAAAATCTTTTAGTAACTGCAGTAGTTACACATTCTTTGTAGCTTAGTGATCACATCACTTGATGAAGCACATTTCAATTGCATTTGCAGATGAAGGCAAGAGAGCTACATTCCCAACAGTAATTAGTTAATAATGGGAAGCATCTAAACCAACCTTTGTCTGGGGGGCAAAGCATTCTTGTAGGGGGGGCATTGCCCCCGAATGCTCCCCTGTGCCGCCGGGTCTGTATGGCAAAATTGTTTGTAAATGTTGTTCATATAAAGGACCAAATCCATGTGATTGAGTCAGAAATAACACTCAGTCTGCTATTAATTTTCCTAACAGTTTTCATAAATCAACTTATTCATGTATTGAGCATTGTCCAGAGTGGAGACATTAACGTAATCATGATCATCATCTTCATCATCATTGCTGTTAATAGTAACACAAAACCCAGATAGAACTCCTTTAACACCATCATTCACTTTCTCAGGGACTCTCTGGTAAAGGACATTTTCAACATTCACATAATCTCCTTCTTCTTCTTCTGTGCCTCTGTCGTATCTGTTATTGATACCTGTCACATAAACACTGGTTCATTAATATTACCAACAGCACAATCTGGATGACAGAAAAAATACTTCCAAATGAAATGATTTATCAACAAACACATTTCAGACTGAATTGTTCTTATACTTCCACTTGACTCAACTTTTCAAACTCAAGGTGTAACTCAAGTTCAGATTTTGGCTTTGAGTATCACTATAGTGAAACACTTACATTCTCTCTGGTTTGTCTCTGTAGATGGATTCCTGCTCCCCCTTGTCCTCCTCCTGACTAGATAGAGGACAACCAGAAACAGTGACAGCAGTACCAGCCCACCAGTCCCTCCAGAGGCAATGAAGGGGACCATGGATGCTAGAGACAACAGAGGTGTTGTAAAACTACAAGACATACAGATTAATAGTTGAAGTGGACAAATTTAAGATAGTTTTCAAAGGACATAAAAAAAAACTTGACATGAAGTATAATAACGCATGTTAGAATATTCAAATTGTTCTACCTTAGGGTTCATAAAGGATGTTTTTTAAAGCTTGTGTTATTTTACCTCTAATGGTGACAGTCAGATTACTCTTAGCCGACCCTAATGCCAAAGTGGAAACGTTGACTTCATAGCTACAGCTGTAGTTTCCCTCATGTTTATACTCTGCAACAGGGAAGTGAAAGGAGGCAGAGTGGTTGACTGCTGGCTGAGTCTCAGTCCTGTTGGACCCAGAGAAGTCCAGATGGAAGAGGCCTCCAGGATACCGTGGCTGAATGGAGCAGGTGATGGAGAAGCTGTGGCCCCTGGTAACTTCTGACCCCTTAGATCCCCAGAACATCCATCCATTTGGAGCAATGAGGGAGATTTTCAGATGTAGAAGGACCACTGCAGAAAATATAAACAGGAATTTGACAGTGATGATTCCACTCATAAATCCTGTATGTGTGGTGGAGAAGGTAATCAGTCCATCAAAACTCTGCAAAACTACAATGATTAGATTGTTTTCAAACTATCTCACCTTCAGTTGAGTTACTGTAAGGGGAGCTGACGGCCTGGCCATTGGAGGTGGTTCTGTAGAGACAGCTGTATCTGCCCTGATGTGAAGCATCCATTTTAAACTGGGTTAACATAACTCTGGACTGTGAGGATCCAACAGTCACACTCATCATAGAGTCTCCATTCAGGCTGAAGATGAATTCTACAGCATTACATGGGATGAGGGACGGGAGATTGCAGGTGAGTTGGACCTGCTCTCCATGTGAGATGTCAGAATAGGACGGGTCCATGGAGAGGGAAGGCTTCTGCAAGACCACACCTGTAGGTCAAAACATGTAGTGAACATACATTAACTGAGGGAACAGACTGCTGGACTTTATACTGAGTTACCCAGATACTCTGTTCCAGACTTGTGAAACTGTAATTTCTCCACTAGGTGGCAGAACAGGGCTCAATATAACAGTAACACTTAAACCTTACTAGGATTGCCCCACTGCTGAGACATTTCTACAACTGTCAAAACATTCAAACCAAATCTTGATGTAACTGAAGTCTAGACAAGAGACTCAAAGAGACTCCTTTACCTGAACATACAACACCAGCGTCATTACCATGACCACAGTCATGTGTTCCTTGTGCTGCGCGTGAGCACTGTGTGATAGAGCACTCACTGCCAGAGCAGGCAACATCCTCCTGCCAGATGGGCCCACTGCCCTGACCAAAGTAGTCCTTTTTTGGGGCCCACAGCGCTATCCCACAACCAAGCTGTCTACACACAACGTTAGCATCTTGCAGGTCCCATGTGTCTCCACACACAGTTTTCCACTGACCAGCTTGATAGACCTCCACCCTCCCAGAGCAGAGGTCTGTCCCATTAACCAGTCGGATGCTTGGTTTAACTAGGAATGAAAAAGAAAATTATGATTTGAAGCAATAAGTTGACAGGTAACAAGAAAGAGCATTGGGACACTAACCAAAAGTTGCTGTATTGAATCCCTGAACCAACATGGTGAAAGTATATCATTCGGTCTTTGACAAAGGCTGTTAACCCTATTTGCTCCAGGGTTCCTCTGGCTGTGATTTCAGTTTTCTTTTTGATAATTAAAAGTGGAATATGAATTGCATTATATATATATATATCAAGTTATTTTAGTTCACCGTTCCTCGTCACTCTATTGAAGTTAACATCTAAGTTTTGTCTGCAAAACTGAGGACACTCTGATGCATCCGTTTGTGTCTAGTTTGCCATTTAGGGTGAGTAGGTTCTTAAACCTGAGCAGTATTTTAAACAAGAAATTTTAACTTTTACTAAATTGGCACATTTCTAATTGTGTTGGATGTTTCATAGTTGTTGATAATGTTAAGACATGATAACTAGGTGGAGGCTTATGATTTATATTCACATGTAGATGGTGTATGTACCCAGCAATGTATACAACAATTTATTTTAAAATGAACCCATTGATATACGTCAAGAATTCAGCTATCTTGTCCTCAAGATAGTTAAACATGATCTTTCACATGGATTAAATTGAAATTAATGTTCAGCAGGAAACAAGTTCATTCACTCAATCAATATTTCCTTCACTCTGGACTAAGGTGTTAAAACTACTGAAATATGCTTCTCAACTGGAAGTACAGTGAGGGAAAAAATTATTTGATCCCCTGCTGATTTTGTACGTTTGCCCACTGACAAAGAAATGATCAGTATATCATTTTAATGGTAGGTTTATTTGAACAGTGAGAGACAGAATAACAACAAAACAATCCAGAAAAACGCATGTCAAAAATGTTATAAATTGATTTGCATTTTAATGAGTGAAATAAGTATTTGATCCCCTCTCAATCAGAAAGATTTCTAGCTCCCAGGTGTCTTTTATACAGGTAACGAGCTGAGATTAGGAGCACACTCTTAAAGGGAGTGCTCCTAATCTCAGCTTGTTACCTGTATGAAAGACACCTGTCTACAGAAGCAATCAATCAATCAGATTCCAAACTCTCAACCATGGCCAAGACCAAAGAGCTGTCCAAGGATGTCAGGGACAAGATTGTAGACCTACACAAGGCTGGAATGGGCTACATCTGAATGGGAACATCTGAATGATTCCAAGGAGAACTGGGTGAAAGTGTTGTGGTCAGATGAGACCAAAATCGAGCTCTTTGGCATCAACTCAACTCGCCGTGTTTGGAGGAGGAGGAATGCTGCCTATGACCCCAAGAACACCATCCCCACCGGGGCCATGTACCGTCAAATCTTGGGTGAGAACCTCCCTCCCTCCTCCAAGGCATTGAAAATGGGTTGTGGATGGATATTCCAGCATGACAATGACCCAAAACACACAGCCAAGGTAACAAAAGAGTGGCTCAACAAGAAGCACGTTAAGGTCCTGGAATGGCCTAGCCAGTCTCCAGACCTTAATCCCTTAGAACATCTGTGGAGGGAGTTGAAGGTTTGAGTTGCCAAACATCTGCCTCGAAACCTTAATGACTTGGAGAAGATCTGCAAAGAGGAGTGGGACAAAATCCCTCCTGAGATGTGTGCAAACCTGGTGGCCAACTACAAGAAACTTCTAACCTCTGATTGCCACCAAGTACTAAGTCATGTTTTGCAGAGGGGTCAAATACTTATTTCACTCATTGAAATGCAAATCAATTTATAACATTTTTTACATGCGTTTTTCTGGATTTTTTTGTTGTTATTCTGTCGCTCACAGTTCAAAAAAACCTACCATTAAAATTATAGACTGATCTTTTCTTTGTCAGTGGGCAAACGTACAAAATCAGTAGGGGATCAAATACTTCTTTCCCTCACTGTAGTTTTATCAGTGTTACAGGACTCTCATTTACTGTGATAAGAGTATTGCAATGTTTCATACATTTTACATCTGTGAATCATGACAGAAACACGTGGTAGTTTTCTTACCTGAGCAGACAGCTATAGCATCTTTAGCCTGAAAACATTCTTGGTGTTTCAATCCTCCATGTGAACATTCTGTGAGGGAACTTTCATCACCTCGACACCCAACATTATCCAGCCATGTAGTCCCACCACCACCACTGTGTCCTAAGTGGGCACTATCTAGGACACTTTTAGCCCTCCCACATCCCAGCTGGACACACACCACATTGGCGTCATTGATGTCCCAGTTCTGACCACACACTCTACCCCACTGGCCCTTGTAAAGAACCTCGATTCTCCCTGAACAGCGACTAGAGCCATTGACCAGTCTGATCTCTTCAGCTAAAACGTAGGAAAGAGAGAAATAATGAAAAATGAATACTAATCAAATAAGCAATTTGACATTATGGGAAAATGTATTTAAATGTAACATTTGTACTTTTACATTGTACTTAATGTCCAATCATGTTACTAAATATATTTAGAGGATTTGGTTTCACATGTATAGAAACTCTTACCTGCCAAAGATGATAAAGCCATTTGACAAACTGTTGGGGAGGAATATTTACCAATCAAAACATGATAGTGGAACATGCATTAACAGAGGTTTCTCAGTGCCTGTATGTTCAGAATTATTTACTGCAATATGTAACACAGGTTATATAAACATTTCATCACCATTCATACATATTTACTACTGCTGCTGTACATCTGATTAACAATTTATAAGTGTTTTATATAAGTGTTATAATTACCACGTTCATAAACAACAAATAAAACCCAAAGCAGCTGAAGACATTTTTTCATGGTCTGTAACTAACACACCAACTTCTACCAAAGCACCACTGAAGACATTAGGAGAGGTTGCGTCATCTCCTGGCACGGATGTGACACTGATATGAGAGAATGCCAAGTGTGCAAAGCTGTCATGAAGGCAAAGGGTGGTTACTTTAAAGAATCTACATTATGAAATGTATTTTGATCATTATGACACATTTTTGGTTGCGACATTATTCCACTATTATTTTACAATGTGCAAAGTAGTAAAACTAAAAATACACCCTGGAATTTTCACGCCCTGTCACCTGTTTGTTCTCGTCTGCCTCACTCCCAGGTGTTCCCAGTTCTCTTGATTGCCCTCTGTGTATTTAACCCAGGTCCTCTGTTTGTTCTGTGCCAGTTCGTCTTGTGTACCTTTGCCAAGCGTTCCCGCGTCATCTTCCCTAGAGTTCCCTTGTCTGTTTCTGCTCGCCTTCCCGTGTCCTCATCTTCTGCCAACCCCGACTACGATCCTAGCCAGCCGTCTGCCAGCCAGATCCTCCGAGAACAGATCACCGACCTCCTACCAGTCCCCGACCTATAACCTGCTACTCGTTACTCCCGCTCTGTGTACCGAAACCTGCCTGTCCCTGACCTTCTCTAGTCCATCCCTGATTAAACGCATCACAGACAAGACCTGAGACAAGACCTTGACTGTGTCTGCTTTTGGGTCTTTCCACTGGGTTGTTACAGGAATGAGTTGGTTTCCAAACTTGACGGTACTGCATTTTGTTCCATCATTTACACCCTTTGTAAACCCGAATGACCTATTTAAAGCACAGTATTTCCTTTGTGAAACCATTCTGTATGAGAGCTGCTTTTTCTCACTTATAGTTTACATGTTGGCCTGAGTATCACAGACCAACTGTTGAGCAATAGACTGGTGAACATACCCCTTACAAAGGATACCTTTTGTTAATTTTACACATAGTAAAAATATTTCAAACTCAAATATGGTTTTCCAGATCACAGCTTAGTACAATAGCTATGTTGGTCAATTCTACTCAGGATTCAAACAGCTTAACATATACAAAATAAATATTATTTTAAGTCAGATATACTGTCTATAAATAAATCTGGAAAAAGACAGATTTTATGTGTTTTCATTTCAGGCTGTATGGCAACAAAAGGTGAACATTTTGAAAATGGGGTGGTTACTTTCTATTTACACTGTATAGACTGTATAAACAAACCCGTTTCCAAAAATGTTGGGATGCTGCGTGAAATGTAAATTAAAAACAGAATGCAATGATGTACAAATCATTTAAATCCGATATTCAAAACATTTCAAAAAAGTTGGGATAAAAGATTATATGCTAAAGTAGTTACTTTAGTTGTATGCTAAAAACTAAACCTAGTGGAAAAGCAAACAACTAATTTGGTCAATTGGCAAAAGGTCAGTAGCATGACTGGGTATTAAAAGATCATTTCAGAGAGGATGAGTCTGTCAGAAGTGAGGATGGGAAGGGGTTCATCATTCTGTGAAAGACTGCACGGGCAAATAGTGCAACAATTTAAGAATAACGTTTCTCAACGTAACATTGTAAAGAGTCTCATCTACAGTACCAAATATCGTTAAATTGCATTAGTGCACATGACATGTGTGACTTGAATATCTGTGAAAGAACCATTAATGCTGAACAATATACAGTGGATATAAAAAGTCTACACACCCCTATGAAAATGCCAGGTTTTTATGTTGTAAAAGAATGAGACAAAGATAAATCATGTCAGAACTTTTTCCACTTTTAATGTGACCTATAATGTGAACAGTTCAATTGAAAAACAAATTGAAATCTTCGAGGGGGAAAAATGAAAAATAAAAACCTTACAATAAACTGGTTGCATAAGTGTGCACACCCTTTTATAACTGGGGATGTGGCTGTGTTCAGAATTAACCAATCACATTCAAACTCATGTTAAATAGAAGTCATTACACACCTGCCATCATTTAAAGTGACTCTGATTAATCACAAATAAAGCTGTTCTAGTAGGATTTTCACAGATGTTTAGTTGCATCTCAGAGCAAAAGCCATGGTCCGCAGAGGGCTTCCAAAGCATCAGAGGGATATCATTTAGGAGAAGGGTACAAAAGAATTTCCAAAGTATTAGATATACCATGGAACACAGTGAAGACAGTCATCATCAAGTGGAGAAAATATGGCACAACAGAGACAAACACTTAGAGTATTGTTAAAAGAAGAGGTGATGCAACACAGTGGTAAAATTGCACCAGTCCCAACTTTTTTTGAACAAGTTGCTGGCATCAAATTCAAAATGGGCATGTATTTTTCCCAAAATAAAATTTCTCAGTTTCAATATTTGATGTGCTGTCTTTGTACTATTTTCAATGAAATACAGAGAAATTATTTGCACATCATTGCATTCTGCTTATATTTGCATTTTACGCAGCGTCCCAACGTTTTTGGAAACGGAGTTGTAAATTTATTTATATATGTATATATATATATATATATTTTTATGTATATATATTATATATATATATATATATATATATATATACATACATACAGTATCTCACAGAAGTGAGTACACCCCTCACATTTTTGTAAATATTTGATTATATCTTTTCATGTGACAACACTGAAGAAATGACACTTTGCTACAATGTAAAGTAGTGAGTGTACAGCTTGTTTAACAGTGTAAATTTGCTGTCCCCTCAAAATAACTCAACACACAGCCATTAATGTCTATACCTCTGGCAGCAAAAGTGAGTACACCCCTAAGTGAAAATGTCCAAATTGGGCCCAATTAGCCATTTTCCCTCCCCGGTGTCATGTGACTCGTATGTGTTACAAGGTCTCAGGTGTGAATGGGGAGCAGGTGTGTTAAATTTGGTTTTATCACTCTCACACTCCCTCATACTGGTCACTGGAAGTTCAACATGGCACCTCATGGCAAAGAACTCTGAGGATCTGAAAAAAAGAATTGTTGCTCTACATAAAGATGGCCTAGGCTATAAGAAGATTGCCAAGACCCTGAAACTGAGCTGCAGCACGGTGGCCAAGACCATACAGGGGTTTAACAGGACAGGTTCCACTCAGAACAGGCCTCGCCATGGTCGACCAAAGAAGTTGAGTGCACATGCTCAGCGTCATATCCAGAGGTTGTCTTTGGGAAAAAGACGTATGAGTGCTACCAGCATTATTGCAGAGGTTGAAGGGGTGGGGGGTCAGCCTGTCAGTGCTCAGACCATACGCCGCACACTGCATCAAATTGGTCTGCATGGCTGTTGTCCCAGAAGGAAGCCTCTTCTAATGATGTTGCACAAGAAAGCCCATAAACAGTTTGCTGAAGACAAGCAGTCTAAGGACATGGATTACTGGAACCATGTCCTGTTGTCTGATGAGACCAAGGTAAACTTATTTGGTTCAGATGGTGTCAAGCGTGTGTGGCGGCAACCAGGTGAGGAGTACAAAGGCAAGCGTGTCTTGCCTACAGTCAAGCATGGTGGTGGGACTGTCATGGTCTGGGGCTGCATGAGTGCTGCCGGCACTGGGGAGCTACAGTTCATTGAGGGAACCATGAATGCCAACATGTACTGTGACATACTGAAGCAGAGCATGATCCCCTCCCTTCGGAGACTGTGCCGCAGGGCAGTATTCCAACATGATAACGACCCTAAACACACCTCCAAGACAACCACTGCCTTGCTAAAGAAGCTGAGGGTAAAGGTGATGGACTGGCCAAGCATGTCTCCAGACCTAAACCCTATTGAGCAACTTACAAAAATGTGAGGGGTGTACTCACTTCTGTGAGATACTGTATATTTCAGGTGTAAAATCCACACATATACACACACATACATATTTATATATATATATATATTTATATATATATATATATATATATATATATACATAAATGTATATGTATATATGGCCATTTTATTAGTTGCTACACTAATAAATCTGACCCTGGTCTTGTTTTCCACGAGGCGCTCTCAAAGCAGGGCCAACAATGGATGTTAAAAAAACTGCCTTCAAAGGAGATTCATAAAATATTCTAATCTATTAACGGAAGTCTTAAACCATCTTAGAGATTGTTACCTTTTGTGACTTTGATTTTGTACCAAGCTTTTTTTGTACCATGCTATTTTCTTCTTTGTGTGTGTGTGTGTGTGTGTGTGTGTGTGTGTGTGTTTATATACGTGTATATGCGTGGATTTTACAACTGAAATCAGCAGAGAGTAAGCCATCGTCAAAAGGGAACAAATCTCTAAGATGGTTGAAAGCCCCCCTGCCTCTCATTTACCTTAAAGGGTTTCCATTTGTCTTACTACAAATAGAGGGTTTCCATTTGTCTTACTACCACAGGAAACCATAAACTGTAAACAAAAGTGCAATCTTAGAAAGCACTTTTATTAATTGTTGCTAAAATTCTAATTTGAGGATCATGAATAACGCATTGCATCAAAAGAAATTTGGACATTCACTTTATTTTGAAATAGTCAAACACAATTGTTCTTACAGTTTTTACAGTTCAAAATCATTCAATACTACTTTTCTGTCTGATCTACATGGCTTCTTCATTGGTTTTTATTTACAGACAGTGAACAGCTGGTGCATGGCTCATCACGGTGTACTCAGCATCACATTCTGTTCCGTTCTAAAAGTCATGCATGAAAGCTTTCAATTAAATACCAGTAGGGTGAACACATTTTAAACAGAACAGAAAATAAGGCTTGTCTGCTATGTAAAATGTGTTACAGCTGAACGCTTTTCTAATAAAAGGCATGGTTGCATTTTAGTTTGAAAGTCCCAATTTCCACCTTTTGATGTTCTATAGATATTAACAATATCAACTCATTTTCAACAAACTATCTGTTGATAAACAACTGCTTGCTATGATTTGGTTCAAGATTAGGTTGAATAATGAAGTGTTGGCAAATAAGATTAAAATCAGACACACAAGGTGACACACAGGTAAAAACGGCAATTAATGGTGAATTTTCCACACCTGTGGCTTTTTAAATTGCAATTAGTGTCTGTGTATAAATAGTCAATGAGTTTGTTAGCTCTCATGTGGGTGCACTGAGCAGGCTAGATACTGAGCCATGGGGAGCAGAAAAGAACTGTCAAAAGACCTGTGTAACAAGGTAATGGAAATTTATAAATATGGAAAAGGATATAAAAAGATATAAAAAGCCTTGCAAAGCACAAGGCCAAGTTGACCCTCCAGTGGTTACAGCAGAAAAAGTTTAAGGTTCTGGAGTGGCCATCACAGTCTCCTGTCCTTAATATCATCGAGACACTCTGGGGAGATCTCAAACGTGCAGTTCATGCAAGACAACCAAAGACTTTGCCAAGACGAATGGGCAGCTATACCACCTGCAAGAATTCGGGGCCTCATAGACTATAAACTATTTCAAAACACTGCAAGCTGTCATTGATGCTAAAGGGGGCAATACACGGTATTTAGAACTAAGGGTATGCTGACTTTTGAACAGGGGTCAATTCATTTTTTTCTTTGTTGCCATGTTCTGTTTTATGATTGTGCCATTCTGTTATGACCTACAGTTGAATGTTAATCCCATACAAAATAAAATAAATGTGTTTTGCCTGCTTACTCATGTTTTCTTTACAAATGGTACATATATTACCAATTCTCCAAGGGTATGCAAACATTTGAGCACAACTGTACCTTAAGAGGTCTGGGGTTTCACGAGGTTAGTTAACCATGTCAGAAAAAACTACAGCCCCCAGAAGGAAATACGCTGCTCAAAAAATATAGGGAACACGTAAGCATCAAAGTAAAACACTAAGTCAGTTCATATCAATCTGCCCAGTTAGGAAGCATAAGCGATTGTGAATCAACGTCACCTGTTTTGATGCAAATGAAAATGACAACAGGTGCACTGGAGAGGCAACAGCAAGACAACCCCTAAGAAGAGAATGGTTTTGCAGGTGGTGGCCACAGACAATTGCTCTCTCCTCATCCTTCCTGACTGATTCTTCTCTAGTTTTGTGTTTTGCTAGTGTCCTTTCTCACTACTGGTAGCATGAGGCGGTACCTGCAGCCCATACAGGTTGCAAAGGCAGTCCAGCTCCTCCATGGCACATCCATACGTGCTGTCGCAAGAAGGTTAGCTTAGTCTCCCACTACAGTCTCAAGAGCATAGAGGAGATACCAGGAGATGGGCCGTTACATGAAGAGAGCTGGACAGGGCTGTAGAAGGGCATCAACCCAGCAGCAGGACAGCTATCTTTATCTCTTTATATCTTATCTCTTTTCTCTTTTTTTTGCTATATTTTTGCTGTATATATATTTTTTTCTGGCTAATTCTCACTGCATAGTTGTAATGTGCAATGCACCATTCATAAGTTTATAACACTCTTATATTTAATATTCCATAATATTCAATAATTCTACCAAATTACATTATGTATATTATTGCCATACTTGCCATATCTGTAATGTTCAATACTACTACCTAGATTAATGCTAGTTTACAGTACTCTGTTTAAACTGCTGCTAGTGTACATTGTTGTATATTATTGCTTTATTTTTTATTTGGCTATATTTTTGCTTATACATTTTTCTTAATTCTTGCTACGTAGTTGTCGGGTGCCATGTCACAAGAATTTCATTGTACAGGGTGACGCTGTGTTGTTTGGTGCATTTGACAAATAAACCTGGAAACTGAAACTATCTGTCCCTTTGTGCGAGGAGGAACAGGAGGAGCACTGCCAGAGCCCTACAAAATTACCTCCAGTGGGCTACTGGTGTGCATGTTTCTGAACAAACTGTCAGAAACGGACTCCATGAGGGTGGCATGAGGGCCTGACGTCCGCTAGTGAGACTGTGCTCACAGCCCAGTACCATGCAGCTCAATTGGCATTCACCAGAGAACACCAGAATTCCACCATTGGCGCACCATTCTCTTCACAGATGAGAGCAGGTTCACATTGAGCACATGTGACAGACATGAAAGAGTCTGGAGACGCCGTGGTGAACGTTATGCTGCCTGCAACATCATCCAGCATAACCGGTTTGGCGGTGGGTCAGTGATGGTCTGGGGAGGTATATCCTTGGAGGGGCTTACAGACCTCCACGTGCTAGCCAATGGTACCCTGACTGCTGTTAAGTACTGGGATGAAATCCTCAGACCCATCATCAGACCTTACGCTGGTGCAGTGGGCCCTGGGTTCCTCCTGGTGCAGGACAATGCCCGGCCTCATGTGACCAGAGTATGTAGACAGTTCCTGATTGACAAAGGCATTGATGCCATTGACTGGCCCTCACGTTCCCCAGACCTGAATCCAATGGAGAACCTCTGGGACGTTTTGTATTGGTGCATCCGATGCCGCCAAGTTGCGCCACAGACTGTCCAGGAGCTCACTGATGCCCTGATCCAGGCCTGGGAGGAGATCCCCCAGGACATCATCCGTTGTCTCATCAGGAGCATGCCCAGATATTGTCGGGAATGCATACAGGCAGGTGGGGGCCATACACACTACTGAGTTACATTATAAGTTGCTGTGATGAAATTCACACAAGTTGGAACAGCCTGTGGTTTCAATTGTTTTCTTAGATTTTTGGTGTGAGTTTGAATCCAGCCCTCCATTGGTTGCTGATTTTGGTTTCCATTGACCGTTGTTACATCATTTTGTTCTCAACAAATTACACAATGTACATTAAAGATTTTGATCTTTAATATATTTTGTTGTCTGATTTAAGTGTTCCCTTCATTTTTTTGAGCAGTGTAGTACAAAGACAACATATCAAATGTTGAAACTATGACATTTTATTATTTCTTCAAAAAAACATGCCCACTTTGAATTTGATGCCAGCAACACGTTTCAAAAAATCTGGGACAGAGGCAACAAAAGACTGGAAAAATTGGGTAATGCTAAAAAACAAAACCTGGAATATGACAACTAATTAGGTCAATTGGCGACCAGTCAGTAACATGATTGGGTATAAAATAACCAAGATGGTGGCACATGTACTTCATGAGGCCCAGTGTAATTGCCCCACCACTCTGGATTCTGTGTTGACACCACTGAACTTATTAGCCCGCAATAATCTGTTCTGACAATCGGTAGCTAAAACTTTGCAGATTATTTTCAAAATGTTATACTGAACATTAAATGTTTAAACCAATTCCCTGTCAATCGCATGTCATGAAACGCATTGGGAAGTATCCTTGAGTACCTGTTTCTAATAATTAACCCTTAAAAATATTAATTTCAAACAAAGCGTTTACTGCTTTCTCCCTATTCTGGAGATGTAACATTTTGTAATTTAAACTCACCAATTGTCAGATTGAGGAGAATTCTCCACACTCCGATCTTCATATTGGAAATGAAAAAGCGGATTGCAGGACTGGACAGCCTTTGTCGTGAAGTGGGGCGATCAGTCTCTATCACAGAACCCCTAGTAAATGTGAGATGTTATCAGAAGGAGTCCACTGAAATGCTTCACTTCCTCATTTGTGCTGTCAAGCCTGTGTTGTGGCTTCTACTCTCAAGTAACCCTCTTGCTAATAAAATTGGGGAGAATCAAAAGTCAAAGGATAGTCTGATTGGCTACACCACCGAAGAAGTGTTGAATCTTTGGTATCTGAAGTGAATGCTTTAAAGCTGATGTCCATGACTCCACATTGGTCAGTTGTCCTAGTTGTACAACTTGCCTGTGATGCATTTTTTGCACCGGGGCCTCACTTCTCTTTCTATTCTGGTTGAAAAGTTGAGCTGTTCTGTGAAGGGAGTACTACACATGGTTGTACGAGATCTTTAGTTTCTCGGCAATTTCTCACATGGAATAGCCTTCATTCCTCAGAACAAGTATAGATTGACGAGTTTCAGAAGAAATCTCTTTGTTTCTGGCCATTTTGAGCCTGCAATCAAACCCAACCATACAGAAGTCTAATATATTGCCATGTATGGCCATATACAGTTAAGCTATTTCTGTTTTTAGCCATGACTTGCAGTTGACTAGTAACTGACTGGAGAACTACTGCTGTTCAGCTGTTCTCAATTAGGTGATTAGAATGCTCTCTCATGGTATAAATTACAAGACAATTTTAAATGGTATAGAAACTTGCATTTTCTCAAAAATTTGCAACAATTTCAAAGGGTATGAATATTGTTGGACATGGCATTTTTCGTAAAAATGTGAAAAAAACAGAAATAGTTACACTATTCATTTTTATCTCCAGCACAATGTGTTACCGTGTTTTGTCACTTGTAATTTCCAGCCAGATGAAACCTATTGGTCAAATAAAAATTCACTATGGCTCAAAATTTGGCATGGGTATGAATACTTTTGGGCTTAACTGTATATTAATAGAGTTATAATTTTTTTTTGAAAAGTGTATGATCATGTTATTTGCATATTTAAATGTGACATACATTTAAACAAGATATGATGACATATTTATTTAATATACATTCCGCACCACAAACATTTTCATCACATACAGTATACTGTATATAACATTGAAATCACACAAATACGGTTTGATTGTCGTTTGTTTTTGTAGACCATACGCTAGTTGTTAACAGAAATAAGCTAAAAAATAAGTTAAGAAACCAGGGAAGCCTAGCTCGGCAGACCCGTGATTAAAAGGGATGAATGAGGTTGCCCTCCCTGGATTCGGTGTCTCCTTGGATTCGGGGTGATTCGTTGCCCTCCCTGGATTCGGGGTGAAATACACAAGACTGTGTATTTCACTACGCCACTTAGCTATATGTGTGCAGATATGTGGTGTTGGTATACATCTGCTTTGTTAAACCAATTCGTCGAAATTCCACGGATCTTAAAACTAGTACCCTACATTAGCTAACATCCAAACCAATAACAGGTTTAACAGGGTCGCGGCACTACATTCAACGCCTTAAATTAGAAAGACTTTACTGTAGATGGCTAGCTAAGATATACAGTAATGAAATAAATGATTCTAACCACTCCATGGTCCGTTTGTTGCTTTAGAAAACAACGAGAGTTGAATAGCCAGCCACTACACTATGTGAACAACTATGTAAATCGAAAGCAATGGTTTAATCACCAATCGCATACTACATACTACGCACTACAAGTACGTACTTCGCGGATGATGGTGAAGTACGTACTGTTTTGTATATAGTAAGCTAGTATGCCAGGATTGGGACCGATTGGGATAAAATACCTCGTCAGAATATTGCGTCTCGAGAATAGACATTTGTCAGGCATTAACATCACGCTTAGTTTGAATATTTAGCTAGACGCCAGCATTGGGTTAAACAGACTAACGTTTCTTATGTTTACTTCCACCACAAATAGCATGAAAAGAACTGTATGGCTTTTGCCACTGTCCGTTTTAACAGCTTATTAGCAGTATAATAGGCCTACTAGTATCTACTTACTACTTGGAATAGTCATAAGAATTGAACAATTGCTAGCGAGAATAAAGATGAACTTTACACTGCCAAAGCTATTTCATTTCATGGCACACCAACGTTCGTTTTTCTTTCATTCTTGAATGACATTGATACAATAACTATCAATATAGGTAACGATAAAATACGTTTTCGTCAAGTGAAAAGACAAGAGAATCATGGAAACCCCTCCTCTTTTACAAGAAAGGAAGATAATCATAGGCACAAATTTTGTGTAATCACTCTACCTATACGGTTATCTCCCAGGCAGAAAACGATGCGGTTGGCTCGCATCTTTGCTTGGACGGAAGTATCGAGTAAAGCTATTGAAGAGCATTTTCTGACTAATATTGCCAGCTAATTCCAAACGACGCATTGCTAGCGAGTGTAGCATTGACATTAAAGGGCCCATCTAAGATTATCTCGTCCCGGGCCCAGGCAAGACTGTCAGCTGGCCTGATTGTAATATCTAAGGGACATATGTAATAATAACCCTGCATATCTTTGACTTATTATGTAATAATAAGTCAAAGATATGCAAGCATAAATGTTAGCATGCATTTTACATACTATTGAAGTACCGACCTAAAATACCTAGGTATTGAAGTACTGACCTAAAGTACTTCCCCGAGTTGGTTAATGAGAAGAGATTAAGAGGAGACAAAATCGCAGTGCCGGTTTTTAAACGATTAAAACCCATCCAATAAAAATGTACTAGTTTTAACCGTAGAATTCGGAAAGTCCCCGCTTCCGGGCCTCTAACCCACTCTTTTCTGCCGAATATTGTACTCCTCAATTTAATACTTTCCAGTCAAGACACTTCTAGTTCAAAATTTAGTGATTAAGCCGAATATGCAGATTTGATGAAACAGGTTCTGCTTA
>JACXGI010010761.1:0-16343 GCA_016801175.1 Esox masquinongy
CCCACACCCCCCCCATCCCACAGCGTGCCCCTGGCCCACTGCTGAATTATCTGTAAAGAACCACCCCCCCCAACCCTCCTCATTAATCACCATTTTTTTTAACTTCTTTAAATGAAGCTCAGGCCATGGGGTCCTTCTAACAGGGATGCATCCCGCTGCTTCACACAGGAAATTAAAATAAGAAGCAGAGGAAGTAAGGCCCGGGATGTGTTTTTTTTTTTCCAGTTCCTCTACGTGTCCTGTTGGTTTGTTTGTTTATCCGTGTACGGTCGAGACAAACAACCGTCTGCAGTCCGGTGACAGTTGCTTTAATGAAGCGAGTTTATTTTATCTGCGGAATGTAACTAACTCCAGTGCTGGGCTACAGATTACGGTTACGTGGCTCAGCTGAACGAAGGTTAGCGCCGCCAAATGAGACAATTTAATTCAGTGGATGACGGTTATGGCTTCACAGATGCAGTCGCGATATTGCTTAGGTAAACTCATTACGCGTAATGGCGTACGCGTTCCCGGAGACGTATGGTTGTGTTCCCAGTGACCCTCGGTTAGGGGCCAGGAAAGATGCAAGCCAAGAGTTGTGTTCGCAAGGACGCGCTGTTAGCCACACGTGAAATACCGTTCCATTTTTCTTCTGTTCGAAGACAACTGAGCTGGACTAAACAACTCTCACACTGTTAGTCCGCCCTCAGTCCTCTCTGTAGATTTTTACGTCTATCCTTCCTTAATCACGCTTGCACAGCCCTTATTGACAGGTCAGAAGTCATGTTAACACCCCCCGGTGTTAACATCCTCATAGACTTTCCGGGTCCGGTTAGACAGTAGATTTCACACTGTTATCCGGCAAGAAGCACTTTTCCCGAATGTGTGTCACGTTTCTTTTTGTCTCCTCACCCGGCCAGCTGGTGCCGAGCGGGGCAGGAAGACATATGGGCATTTCGTGCTTAAAGTCTCTCCCAGAACAGTTGGATGGAGTTACGGGGTCAAAGCTACTTGGCACGGGCCCCATGCGTCGATGATCCAGGCCCGCTCTAGTCGGTGCTGCCCCTAACTGAGGCAAACGTGGCGGACAAACACACATTCTCCTCCGCAAGCCCGTGGAGGTTTTTAGTCAACAGAAACATTTCAAAGGGTAAAAGAGGGGGGTTGGTTGGAGCTGTATCTCTGTCTCTCTTTTCCTCTATATATCTTTCTGTCTCCTCTCGCTATGTCTCTCTCTCTTTTGTCTCTCTCGGTTTCTCTCTCTCTCACCCTCTGACTTTTATTCGTCCTGCCCTACTTCCATCTGTTCTCTGGCTGAGTGAAGCAGTGGACGTGGAGGGTAATGAAGGCGCAGTTTAACAGGACAGAAGGCCCAGCTGCCTCCCAGAACCTTGCGTTTTTCATTCCTTCACCTCGTTTATATTTTTTTTTTTGACGTCCTTCCTTGTGTTGCCTAGGGAAGCAACCTGTCTCGCCCGGGATAAGACCGGACAATTGCAAAAAGCTCCTTAACGTCGCAACTGTGCGGTTGTGTTAGACCGCGCCGTGACAATGGTTGTGGCTCGTCACTTTTTTTTCTGCGCTCGCATTTCGTCTCTGCTCAGTCCTGCTAATCGCGTCTCGGCAGCTGTCACCGGACAAACGCTGGCCTGTTCCTCTCACTCCTGCTGATATGTTTGCCCAGCTAAACAATAGGCTATTTACTGTAAGCGCACATGTATTGTCTACTCAATGTATGCAGTTTTTTGTGCCTCCTGGCTTTTTGACTGCCGTCTGACTCAGCCCAAACAAGGCCAGTGCTTTTTATTATTTCCAGTCACTGCCTTTCGGACTCCCTTGTATTTTAAATCTTTGGAGTGTGCTGAGACTGAAGTTGCTGAAGTAAGCCACTTGGTTAAGACTCGAGTTGTGGGATTGTTTGTGTGTGTCTGTGTGTGTGTGTGTGTGTGTGTGTGTGTTTCTTTACCCGTCATCGTCTGCCGGTCCACACGAACGTCCTTTCCTATTTCCTACTTCATGACAGTGAAAGCGGCAATCTGCTCGCCACGGAACAGAGTTAAGGCTTCTTAAACCCCTACAGGATCGGAGTCAGAAAGCCTCTGGCGCTGAAGTACCTAGTGTCAGTGATAATGATAAGCCATAGTGATAAGCTGTCTCTGAGGACAGCAGAAGGTGTCTTTTGGCTTGGCTTAACTGGCCCCAGTGCACCCACCAGTCAGAGGCAGAATAAATAACATCAGTACCGTAAACAGACAGTTATACACGCACACACACAAACACACACACACACACACACACACACTCACACACACACACACCTAAAGCTGTAGTTACCCAACTCTTCAACAAGCTAATTTTAAAACTAGCTCCATGCATTAGTAGAATGCTACATGTTTTTAGCAGGCGGCGAGGATTGTTGGTGTGAAGATATAGTGGGGTTTTAATCAAAGCTGCATAAAATCACTGTGGTTGACCGCCGAATAATAACGGTTGGTCGTAAGCAGCAGGACAGGAAAGAAAATTGGGCATTAAAAGATGTGTTCTGTGTCTTCTGGGATTAACAAATATATACAAATACATACATATATATACATTTTTTTTACTTTCTACTTTTGTTTGAATGTGTACTAGGATGTTTATAAGTGCATAATCTATAAGTAGATTGTCACGGTTAAGGTGGTGTGCGGGTGAAGAACCAGGCGCAGGCATTCTCACGTTCGGCGGTTTTTATTACAAACAAACCAAAAAAAAACAAACAACGAACGGACGATAAGCTAAACTGAATGAAATCAAAATGCGCAACATGCGACTTATAACAAAACATTCAAACAGTAGCAAGCAAACACTCACCAAAAACCACGAAGACAAGCAACAATGATCCACAAATGTGGGGAGCAGAGGGGAAACATTTAAACACTTACAAACGATGTGATGGGGACCTGGTGTGCATGATTGGAGACATGTGACAGAGACAAGTCCGGGATGCGTTTGTGAGTGACGGGAACTGCAGGTGCACGGAACGGTGGCGCTGCTGCTCACCGAACCGTGACATAGATTCACTATCATGCCTCAGTAATCCCCAAAATTACAATTCAGTTATTTAGTAATTTAACCAGAGCGAGTTACAGTTAGTGCATTCATCTTAAGACAACCACACAACTCGCTAGTTCATCCTAAGACCACCACACAACTTGCTAGTTCATCTTAAAACAACCACACAACTCGCTAGTTCATCTTAAGACAACCACACAACTCGCTAGTTCATCTTAGAACAACCACACAACTCGCTAGTTCATCTTAGGACAACCACACAACTCGCTAGTTCATCTTAAGACAACCACACAATTCGCTAGTTCATCTTAAGACAACCACACAACTCGCTAGTTCATCTTAGGACAACCACACAACTCGCTAGTAGTACGCACATCTCACTAAAGGAAGTAGCCAAAGTCTGTGCCATACGAGAGCAAGTAAAACAATAAAAAATATTTGAGCATTAGTTCAGCATATGGAGGTGAATACATAATTTCACACTGTATTCCGAGAATGCTATAGCTAGAGACCCCGGACACGGTAGCTAGTCCGCTACGATACCCTCCGCTACGCTGCAAGGGAAATTAAGTCAACTCCCCGGTCTATTGACAGTTGGTGTCAGCAGCAGGGCGGTGCAGGGTTTGCTCTGAGCCATGCTAATGATCCCTCTTGAAACCAAACCATCACTGAGCTTCAAATCAGTCCGCTGACTGCCAATGGAATATTCATATCCTGACCTCTCAGAGCGGCCGAGAGCAGAATGTCACCGACCAGAGAGGGGGAGAGATTTCCAGGGTTCTGGAGCATTCCGGGTGCTTTTATCTCCAAGGCAAAGAGTGGCTTTCTGATTCCAGTATGGAACTGAGACACAGAGGACACCTTTTTTTTGTCGTGTCTGCCAAGGAGGAGGTGAGAAAGATAGAGGAGCGAGGGAGGAAAGGAGAGTAGGAGATGGGCCTGAGCTGCTCAGTCGGTAGAGTGTGGCGCTTACGCTGTCAGGTTTCCCACATTATGAATAAAGTATAAAAATGTAGTCACTCCTTTAAGCCGCTCTGGATATTAGCTTCTGCCAAATGACTTAAGGTAAATGTGAAATGAGGAGCGATAGGAGGATGGGGCGGTTTTTGAAACAAGGTCATTATGGGGAGTTCCATTTCACTCGACCATGATACTTTTTTTTCCTTCCTCCAGTCTATAATAACTGAATAATGGCGTCTCAATCCATTTACTGACTTACAGCTAAAGGGCGTGTTTAACGATCGGTGATGAATGCATTGTTATCATCATCCACTCTGCCATGATAATTAAAATGTTTGCGCTCTCCGTAAGAAACAAAGGCGGCGGGTTAGTTCTGTTGTACTGCTCTATTGTGTGACATCGAAAAGAGCGAGTTTGCTTCGCACTCACGCCTCTGCATGTGTCATACACACCCACACACACACACACACACAGTTTTTGTGAAGGCTTGACATCCAGCGTGCCCATCCTGTTCCATTCTTAAGTATTCGGTGTGACTGTACCCAGTCTTGAGTCAAGTGCACACAGCGAGATTCCTCCCGACGCCACACTGGTGATTACAGAAAGCAGCCTCCAGTAACTAAAAGCTTGCTTGAAGAAAAAGATACAGACATACAAGGAGGCATTGAGGCTAATCTCTCTCAAATTGCCATGCATTCACAATGTTGGTTCTACCCTCAGAGCAATAGAGTGACAGTTTAAGTAGGAGGGAACATGTCTTGTCCATTAGCGGCTCGTTTAAGATTGCCATCATCTGGCTACCCATAATGCAGTTCTGCTTTTATATTTTGCTTGGAAACGAAATAAACAATGTTTTCCCATTCATGCATTTCTATTTTGAAATGAGAATGAGAGACATTTTTTTTCCCATTCCTCCTCTGCTACCAAGGCTTTTGCGGAGAAAAGGAATGTATCCTCACCAATTGGGTTAGGCCTGCTAATCAGTCGACAGGGCTTTAACAGTCCTGTGCTTAAATTAAGTGAGTCATTAATTTAAAGTTTCAGAGGACGGAAACATTTAATGACTTCAGGAGAAACAAGTGGGCAAGCTATTAGGCAACAGTGAGAAGATGAAGATGCTGTGGAACTCCTGAGCACTGTTTAAAATGCACAGGATAATTAAAGCCGTTGTCCAATGTGATTTGCCAGGATCCCTTTACGCGCAGCTTATGTAATTGCTTCCTTAAACTCCCGCCGAAACCTCCGTAGATATGTACGCACAAACACACACAAGCGCCAAACCAAAACAAGATCAAGCTTCTTCGTGGTCAAAGGGGAGACACTTTGTTGAGTTTTATGGGATATTCTGAATGTGTGTAGGGCTCCCTGGGAGCACAGGGAGGTGTCGATTGAACTTTAGGAAAGTTGTTTCAGGAGCCTGTTGAGGTGAAGGGGAGGAAGGTTCAACACTATAAAGAGCGTTTCCTAGGAGACTACAGTGTGGTACTCTAAAACAAAAACCGAACAGACAGCGTATCCAGACTTCAAACAGCATCCTAATAACTGATGAGTGAGATGTCAGGCCGTTTCAGGTGCGGCCACAGACCTGCCTGTGTTCTTCTCGCGAATGTGTAGGCTACGTGATATGAAATGCTTTAAATAGGACCTTCTTTATTTACTGTACACGCCCCTCGAAAGAACACAGTTGTTAACGCGACTTCGTTCCTTCATCGGCTTCTATCAAAGAACAACCTGCCTTGGTTTTTCAGCTCGTATGTGTATGTTTCTCAGGCCACTTCACTTTTATCATTCCAGGCATTAAATGATCAATGAGTCAATCAAGTTTATTTCACAAAACCCTGTTTTTTTGTCTTAGAGTTTGTCTCAGAGTGCTTTCAGACATCCAGCTTAAAACCACAAAGATTAAACCCTAAGACATTGAAGCACAGAACCTTCAAACCAGGGAAGAAACCTAGAGAGGAGCCGGATGGGACTGGGGGTTGTATGTGCTTATCAGTTGACATGCTGTTAAATCTGCTATCTGTGAAAAATGCTACTCTGCAAATCCATTGTGATGGTTGCACCATTCAGACAGATGTTACATTTGTTGGAGTTACTTAAGGAAGTGTTCGGTATAGAAAATGATTCACCAATGTTTTCAAAAGCAGTTTTGCTCAAAAGCCTCCCTGCTTCTTTCTCGTTTTTTTTTTCTCTCCCCAGAGAACAACGAGAAGGTTGGGAGAGAGCAAGACAGAAATGTGTCTGTAGCAGCTGTCATTGTTCTCGTCATCCTTTTAATTGTCATACATGTCCTTCCACCATTTTTTCATTGTCATTTCTACCCATAAGGCCTGTGGGTTTTTCTTTTTAACAAGGCAAACATAATTTACTTTTTTTTTATTATGGCAGTACAGTTGGAAGCAGAGCCCACGGGAGACATCTTTGTAGATGGAGGCCGAGAAGAAGTGGACAGACAGTCGGTTCAGCTGAGGTTCGGCGCCAATCGCCGGTGGGCAAGTGAGGTCCAGGGTTGGGAGTTTAGACCGGGTGACTCCAGCACACCAAGGCCCGACTCTGGACAGCCTGCTAGATGTTCACCCTGAGGTTGTAGTGCAGCGAACAGTACTTGAATACAGGATATAAACGAAGCATGATTAGCGTTGTGATTTCGCCAGCAGACGACAGGGTTGAAAGGTGAAAGAATCGTCGTTTAGCAGGCACTTTTAAAAACTGCAATTACAAATTGTGGAGAGACATGGAAAACACAAAGCGTCGCCTCGCTGGCATTGTATGCCCCTCTCAATGCAGTCTGAGTTACGTTACCGTATGTTAATGAAAACAGATGAACTCCAAGACATCTTAGTGTTTTGAAAAGGAAGAATAGGCTACCTTGAGTCACTGGGATTGGAGACCAATAAAGCCCAGTGACAAAGAAAAGAGAGAAACAAATTATGAAAATAACTAAGTCTTTCCCCAGCACACACACACACACACACCCACACACTCGGGACACAACAAGTTATTATCATTAACATTTTTTATTATCCTAACCACACAACCCTAACCTCAACTGTAACTTTTACCATAAACCTGACCCCCGAATAAGAAATAGCAGGTCATGTTGTCCTTGACAAAGGAGAAGGTGAACACACGCAGACACACTCATCAACGATCAAGAAACCCCATTTCACAGCCCGGGTGGTAACAGGAAGTAGGACACACCAAATGAAGTGGCCCCTCCTCCGTCAGTCACCTCACGAGTTCCACCCGTATCTCTCTACCCCAACACAGGCAGGGTAGTTATCTCTTGGTGCCGTTTCATCTCACAAATTCTTCACCGGCAACACACGCCATCTTCTCCCGTTGTCTTTATGTTGGCAATTATAGGAAACGCCTACAAAACCGGTGTACAAAAACCAGGCAAGGGTGGTGGCTTTGTACAGTGCCTCTAACGATCGGAGTGTGTTGAAAGATGCAACCCACACCGCTTCGCAGAGCGCATACAAAACAACCTTTGGCGTCAGGGTGTCAATTATCTCAACGCCCATCGATAGATCAGCCCCAGACTTGTTCTTGTTGAAAGTGTCGTGTTATCCATATTGTCTGTGGACTACATTCCTTTCGCTTGGCTGTTTGCTGTTTTTTTAGTAATTGGGCAATTTTTTGTTTCGGTTTCAGTCGTTTATGACACATGTAGAGTAGAGTTTAGAGGTGTATTGATGTTTTCTGTGTATGTGTTTGTGTGGCGCTGTGTCTATAGCAGCTATCAACATGGCCAAGGTTGGAACATGGCGCTTCGATACTGTTGAAGAGGGTTGCATATGAAATGAAATGTTATTCTGCAACTCTTAGCCGAATAAACTCTTAGCAGAAATTCAGATATAACCTATTTCTTGCAGTCTTTTTTCTGAAGAAAATGTATATCTGGTAATAGTTAGGTCCCCTCAACTAAACTACGGCTATGTTTCTGCGAATCGGCGAAACACCCTAGGTTTAGAAAGAATTAGATGAATGCTGAACGCCAATTGAGACTAATTTGAGAACATCTGTCTGCCTCTCCTCTCTCTGATTTGGAAAATTCCGCATCGTAACATTCTAGCCTGTATAAAGTTGGAGCTCTGTGTTCCCGCACTTTTGTCTAGGAAGTAGTCAGTGCTGGCTCTAGCCTTTTAGGGGCCCTAAGCAAAATTTGATCTGGGGCCCCTTCTCCCCTATTGGTCAGGGGCTCTTTAGCAGTTGGAGACCCAGTCGCGGTTGAGAACCCTAAACGACTGCTCTGTTGCTTTTGCCTAGAACCAACCCTGGAAGTAGTGGGGTAGGGACTTGGTGGAGAGGGGGGTAAATGGGGTCGTTTAAAAAACATTTTACAGGTTAACATCCACATTGGAGTTTAAAGTAATCTGACCGGATGTCCGCGCTTTCTGGAGGAAGCTTCTCTGACACAAACTGTCCCTGGAAATCGCAGCGGATGTTTAATTTACTACAACAACGTGAATTGAATATATATTAAAAAGTCATGTCCCTTTTACAAAATTTTGCCTGCTGTGCTCCTAACTGTACATAATTAATTACTCTACATAGTGAATTGCTCTCCAGGCAGGTCTGTTTTGATTGCGTGTGCCCAGAATGGCGCCCTTAATTCCCTATTTAGTGCACTCCTTTCAAGACAGTCCATTGGGACTGGAATAGGGAGTCATTGAAACGATACCTGAGAGCTTCTCAGATGAGATGACAGAGTAATTGTCCACTATGATTGCCCACACACAATTGTCCGCAGAAATCTGGTCTTGTTTGTCGTGAGACTTACTTGGCAATAAAACTCTTCTTTCTGATACTGATTTAGGTAAGGTTATATAGATTGAGATAGACACTTGAAAAAAGTGTGGAACAGAAGAATTTAACATTTACTCTGGCATTTAAAGGGCTGTAACTGGCAGGGCTTTTAGATTGCAGTTCTTCAAGATCTGAGTGATGGACATGCCCTGGCAAAATACAGTACGTCAATTTAAGTGAAATACGCACCAGCCAAAACATTTCTAACGTGTTGGAAAGGATGGAAGGAAGTTGAGCCGGCCAGAACTTCAGAGACAAAAACCCTCTCTGCACATTGTTGGGAATCTCGCCTGGTTTGCTTTGTGTGTAAATTATGGGAGTGTCGTTGCTTTTACACCACTGTGAATTGATGCAATCCCCATAATAGCCCAATAGCGCTTCTAGGCCTCCCCCCGGAGACTTGTCATACAAATGTACTGTGTCGTGGTGACCTTTTCTGTTTGTGGATTCGACTAGGTCTCATGCACTGTCTCATTTTATACTCTGCTTGGTCCCAACAATGAATTATTATGGGATCTACAGTGTCAAGGTTACTACTGGGGCTGTGCTGAATGTAAAATGTCTAGAAAGGATGGATGCCGTATTAGAATGCCGTGAACGAGCCACAGCTTTAGTGATGAGAGGCGTACAGGTAGAACGTTTTCACAATATTATGCAGAATGTCGTTCTCATTGGATGAAAACAGTGCAGTGCTATTTGGCCGTAAGCAATCCCAAAGTACATAACCTTATGGCGACAGAGCGTGTAAATCTTGCATTTGTGAGGCAGCGTGTGGTCATCAGTTTCTAATGTTTTCCATTGAAGTGTGGCTCGCTACATTTACTGTTGTTTGAAATATTTGCATGTTAGTTTGCTAGCAGTCTGACTGGACCAACCTCACAGGACAAAACTACACATCATTCAGAGCACTCTCTGAGTCAGGGTACTCAGCTTATAGAGCTATTGATTGGGAAAGCAGGGATTTTATTGGTCTACAGATCCCTCAAGGTTTTGCGTGACCAAAGCAAATGAACCTTACCTTCTGAATTCTCTTAGGGGATTATTTGCTGATTGTCTGACAGTTGTGCTTTATCAGATATACCACGGATATGATGCAAAAGTAAGGCATGCCTTTGGTTTGTTGTACATGGTATACTCTGCGTTGTGTCATGCCTAAGAGCAGTTGGTGGTGTTTCAGCCATATCCCACAATCCCTCTGGCCTTATTGTATAATTGTCAAACAGCAGTGTGAGAACAATCTACCCCATCCAAGTTTGTTATTCCTGAACTGGTGTAGCTTATCTCTCCCCAATCCTGATACTCTCGAGACTTAAATAAACGTCTCATTCACACAATATACACTTTGATCCAGCTGAGCAGAGGTTCATTTGAACTACAACATCTATAACGTTTTAAACTCCCCACTCATAAATAGCTCTGGACCCACATGGGGTATTTTGAACTTTTCTGTGAAAGGCAAATTATGGAAATTTGGGAGAGTTGTATAATTTCTATCCTCCCTCCAGTGTATCTTTGCAGTTTAAGCTGCTTTTTCCCTGTTTGTCTATCTGTCTGTCTGTCTGTCTATCAGCCTGAAGCCAGGTGATTTAAATGTCATGGAGCTAAAAGAGCCATGACATCTAAACATGTCATTCATGACAGGGTCGGTCGCTGAGACAAACGCCAACCAAGGTGTGTTAACACGTGACCACACACACACACACAAACACATGCACTAACACACGTGGAAACACATGCACTAACACATACGCTAACACACGCACTAACACACGTGGAAACACACGCACTAACACATGCACTAACACACGCACTAACACACATGGAAACACATGCACTAACACTAGCACTAACACACACACTAACACACGTGCTAACACACGCACTAACACATGCACTAACACACGCATTAACACACGTGGAAATACACGCACTAACACATGCACTAACACACGTGCTAACACACGCACTAACACACACACTAACATGTGGAAACACACGCACTAACACACGCACTAACACATGTGCTAACACACGCACTAACACATGTGGAAACACATGCACTAACACTAGTGCTAACACACGCACTAACACACGTGCTAACACACGCATTAACACACACACTAACACACGTGCTAACACGCACTAACACTTGTGGAAACACACTCACTAACACATGCGCTAACACATGCATTAACACACGTGGAAACACGCACACACGCGCTAACACACGCACTAACACACGCACTAACACATGTGGAAACACACGCACCAACACACGCACTAACACATGTGGAAACACACGCACTAACACACACCCTAACACACGCACTAACACGTGGAAACACCTGCACTAACACATGCGCTAACACATGTGGAAACACACGCACTAACACACGTGGTAACAAACGCACTAACATACGTGTAAACACACGCACCAATACACATGCTAATATACGTGGAAACGCGCACTAACACGCGCTAACATACGTGGAAACACACGCACCCACACATGCACTAACAAACGCGCTAACACACATGGAAACACATATCAAAAAGGCCAACACAGGCCAAAAAGTGGAAAGTCCTTGACCGTCTAAGTGCATTATTTTTCGTTTTTTTTTTTTTATCAAATCAGCCGATTGAGACCAATTCTCATTTGCAATAACGACCTGTCGCTGGTTGCGGAGAATTAAAAAGAATGACGGCCATGGGAAGTATTGACTTTAGGAATGACCTGAGTAAGGTATGTCTTGGATCACTGATTTCTGTTGGGTAGAGAGATATTGAAAAGCGTCCTGAGGTAAATAAGGTATTTGCCTAGGAGGGACTTGTTAAATCACTGTTACCTGGTGAGTGGGGTGTCATGCGTGCAGCGATGGCCAGTTAATCACCCGACCGGAATCCAACTGAGCATGAATCCAAATCCCCTGAAACTAGCAGCACCAGGAAAGATACCCAAGCCCTGGTCATTGTTTCATTTTAAATCCAACATGCTGGAATACACATCCAAAACAACACTACTTGTGTCACTGTCCGAATACTTACGTACTGCACTGTAACCGACCTCATAAGGGTATATAAGATATATAAGACATTTCTTCTGTGTTATTTCAACTGTACAGACTATAGGAAATTACCTCACCATAAATAACTAGTAGAAAAACTGAATGGCATTGAAATGTGGCCTGGGGTGTCAAATCATGCAATATACAAAATACCATTAGAAATGTCAAAACATCATGAAGACCAAAATATCAAATTAAAATATACTCTACTTTTGCAAAGTATTACATGTACCTAAAATACAAGCATCTTGTTTTTTCAATATGTGAATTATAATTTTCAAGTACCACTGTTAACCTCCAAGACATTCTCTGTATCTGTACATTTCTTCATATCGTTGTTCTTGAGTGTTTATCTGCTGAAGTAAACTGCTCTGGATATTATAATTCAAAATGTTTCTACCTCCAGACAAGACCACATCTTTATCATTATTCTAGAGAAGTTTTTAAATGAATACTTTTATATACTATTTAAAATACAGAATGCACTGCTCTTAATTATCTTGCTACAAACTGCACTTGTATTTTAGTTCAGTCCAATAAAATACAAATGACATGAAATACATGTGACTGAAAAGTTTAAATACGTGTTTGAAAATACATATAGTACACATCTATGGCTGCACATTTATTACTTTCTAAAAACACAATATTTCTGATCAGTTTTGACCGAGAAGTGCCAGAAACTATCGAGAGAATACGGTGCTGTTTTACATGAGGACAGTCTGTAGATATTGCTTGTGATTAGGGTCATTTGGGAAAATTAAAAGACTTGGGCTTTGAAGCCATCCAAACTACTGATGGACGGCCTGAAAGATGAGGTCAGGTAGACGTCTCCATAGGCTAAATGCTCTTACTCAGCAGTCTGTCTTCTACCTCCTGATGGATAGACTGTGAAGAGAGGCAGAATTAGAGAGAGGGGAAGAGAGAGAGGAGTTGCCCACTGAAGACAGTTTAAGCAGCCGAGACAGGAAAAGAGAGCGAGAGAGCACCTCAAAGGACTGTTCCCTTGCCTGTGAAATATCAAAGCAGCGGGTAGGTAGAAACCAAACCAGTCGCCATCACTGCTGCCCTTCATCACGAGCTGACAGAGGCCTGCCGCAGCGACGCTTGGTTCGCAAAACTTTCCCATCTACAACAGCTATTTGTCACTTCCTTCCCTTGTCGCCGCGGCAACCGTGCCACGGATCAGTATGTTGATTCACGACCTTGTTTAATCAACTGCTCGAAGGACACCTGGCGGTGGCACGTATCACTTACGCTAACCAGCCCAGCAGCTGTGGACTATTGAAACACTCTTCCTACCTCCGTCTGCTTTTTAAAAAAATTTACCCTCCTCTCCTCCCATTCTTCAGCGACTGTCACTTTTATTGTGGCCATTAGTTTGAAGGGGGGAGATTCAAATGAAGTTTTTGCTACGAAGGAAGAGAGGAAGGACTGGCAGGGGGGCGAGAAAAGTGCTGAATCAGACATTTGGCGAGTGGTGACAGGGGAGGGGCGCTCCGGGTGGTGCTCAGACGTTATCGTACGAAAGTGGATGCAATGCTGTGACTGTGGGTGGCTTTCGGAATTCAAAGTAGGGGGATGGAGGCCGGATGCATACCAGATGTAGATTTGGCCCCGGGCCTGGAGGTGGAGAGACAGGATCAGTGTTGATGGTGTCTGGGGAGCAGCAGTGGCAGTCATGCCTGGAGGGGTTTTCTAGTCACTGCCAGCAACTGCTGCCCCACTGCAAGGACACAAAATGGCTGACCTGGACTCTTTGTGTGCTGATAGGTTTTTTGGGGTTCACCGGCTTTGCTAACATTAATTTGTATGGCTATGTTTGCTTTGAGAGTTACAGCCTCCAGGATGAACCATGATTCGTTACTTGGACGGTTTTCAACCTTGAAATGCACAGTCGGATATTGTTTATGTATTACTTTGCTGTGATCCAGAGCAACTTAAACACATAATTGATTACATACATTTAGTGCCTATAAAAGAAAACAAGCTTCTTACAGAGAAAAGCTAAATTAACCAATTGGATGTGGGTTTGATTAGATGGCCGTGATTATGTGAGGCCAGGAATGGAAATTAGATCTTTGCTGTCCACAGGGAATCAGGACACCAGCGCCACTTCCTGGAGCATCTCATCTTCCATCCAGTGATTGGCCAGGACCATCCCTGTTTAGCTTCAGATGTCAGCCGGCAGTGAGATGTAGGGTGCCATGCTGCAGGCACACTCATGCTAGACAAAAATGTCAGCCATAGGAAAGGTCAAAGAAACGTTTATGCAGAATCCAACATCGTTTTGTCTGTTGAATGTCACATGATTGAAGCCTTCCTCTCTTTGAATCTAACGGACGGTATGGATCCCATGCTTATCATACTCCAGCACAGCCACGACGAACCAGCTAACGCGACACAGTGCATATGTGGGGTCTCCTTCGTGTTCTGTCCGGCTTCATCCTAAATCACACCCTATTGCCTATCCAGTGCACCACGTTTTGCCCCAAGGCGTTCCGCGGAGCAGGGTGCCGTATACAACGCAGCCACTGTCTTTAGAGAACGCTGAAGCCGCCTCATCACAGGCCAAAAATAAACTCCCTTGTTATTCTCTTTCCCGTTTGGACACTCCGCTCAGTGGAAACCCCCGGTGGGGGGAGCGGTTAGCGGTGGGAGGGTGAAAAGCAAAGCGGTGTGGCTAATCGCGGACAAACAGAGGACGAGGCTGCAGGCTCGCGATAGGGCCCCGGCGTGCAGGTATTAGCGGTATTAACGGCTACCGTCAACTGATTTGAATAATGCCGGTTTACAGGAACACAGTGCTGAACGGCGAAACGCCCCGGCGGCAGGCAAATTTACAAATAATGGAGTTGTGGGAGGATAAGGACGACTCTCTGTCTACCGCGTCCTGCCTACATGCCGCGGCCGTCTTAGCCTTCCGATAGGACGGGTCAAACACATTACCTGTCGTCCTCTGTGGCGGGAGAGAGAGGAGTGAGCAAATGTCTTTTTGGATTGTTTCTTCCCCCAAATTTCCTCTCCCCGGCTCACGCATTCCAAATTCATTTTGAGGGAGTAGATATTGTCATTGAGCATTTGCTCACCGGTATTATTTTGAGAAGGCCACAGGTTGTTCTTATTTTTTGCGTAGAAGAATCCTGTTTCTTCAAACACAGTGTGGGATAGCTTGACCGACAGTTCAGTTTACAGTATGAAAGGCTTATTTACCGCAAATGAATGGACATTGCATGGGTTATAAAGTCCTTATGTTGGTAGCCTTGAATTAAAGTGTTACGGCCTTGTTATTTTCCTCAGATTAGCCTCTGTTTTACTGTTCCTGGTTAATATTCAAGAAACAGAGGCCAATTCAAAAATTCTATTAGGTGTTAACAGTGGGACAATCTTAAGGGATGTTAACCACTAACGCCCTTAAATGGGACCAGGAGAATGGTGCAACAATGTAAGATTAAGATTAAACACCTCACTAGAGATGAAAGTCTTTTTTCCCCTTCATCTCTCTCTTGCACTTTCATTGCCCTTCTCCCCCTGCCCCCCCCTTCCTCTTTCTCTCTCTGTTTCTCCCTCTGTTCCATTTTCTCACCGGCTCCTCTACCGCTCCCTCTGCCTACTCCTCCATTCGATTCAAATACCCTGAATTACATCCTGTATCGAGGGCGAAAGAGCAGCGCTGATGGTCTCTCTCTCCCCGCACTCTGTTTGTCATAATGTGCCGCGTGATACGTCTCCGGCCCACGTAATCTAGCCGGTGTCAGCCCCTTCCGCCTCGTAATGATGACATAAGTGGCTTCGCTTCAGGACAGGCTGAATGGTGACCCTCCCTCATGCCCATCCAGGATGAACAGCCAGGAGCTGGATTTGATGACCAAACGGGGGGAGGGAACGTCACAACCCCACCCGCCATCTCCTCTCAGCCTCTTGTCTGGCCCTTTCTCTCTTCACGGTCACTCTTATGCTCTCCTCTTTTCTCTTCCCTTTGTCTCCTGTGCTGTGCCAATGGGGGTTATATACTGTGCGATATATTGGAATTTCAAGCGAGGCCGAGGCCCTTTTGAAAATGTTCTCTCAGTGTCAGAAAATACATTGACTAGGAGATCTCAGCCCACAGAGAGATGTGAGATGGATTTTATCGCCTTGAGACACATTTCTGCTTTGTGATCAATGCACCAGAAGGATCCCTCCGACCTGTGTGTGTACCTCTCTGTGTAGTTAATTTGTTTATGTTTAATTGCTTTTTATATTATTTTCAAGGTTCTGTGTGTTGAATGCCCTAGGCCAGGTTGAAATGTGGTTCTTATTTGACTTCACTTACCGAGTTAAATACATTTGAATTGTGTGTTTTTATTGTCTTTCACGTCTAACCTTCTGCCTATCTTCGTCTTTCCCTTCCCAGAGCACCTGAAAGGTCGTCTGGAGGAGTACATGGCTCGCTTCCCGAAAGTACGCATCGTTCGGACCAAGAAGAGGGAGGGG
>JACXGI010010761.1:16443-26804 GCA_016801175.1 Esox masquinongy
CCCCCCCCCCCCCCCAACTCTCCGGGTGGACTGGAGCGGAGTCGCAGAACGGAGCTGCAGGGAGAGATAACAGAAAAGGCTTACGCCAGGGAGACGTTTGGCCTGGGAGAGGTCAGGGTAATGAAAGTGGAGGCAGGGGGGGGGGTCGTCAGAAGGGGACAAGGGAATGTGCATCTGTGAACAGTTATTTCTCTGAAAGAATTGAGTGGAGCCAGGTAGAGGTTTAGTCCATAAGAGGGAAAGGAGAGGGGAAGGAGAGAGAGGGAGGGTGCAGTGGGAGGGAGGGTGTAGAGGGAGAACGTGTGAGAGAGAGGGGCGGGTGGAAGGTGGGTTGGTCCAGGTTTTTGTTGCCTTTTCTGATCTTCATAAGACAGCAGGCAGCGTGCCCCTGGATACGAAAAAATAACGAGGAATCTCACTTTATCTGTGAATTTCACAAAGGAACCCTTTCCCCCTCTCTCCCTCTCCTTTGTTGTTGTTGCGGTTTGATAAAAGAGCAGCGCCGCCCAGAATCCGTGTTCAGTGCGCACTCCCGGCACGTCGCTCCGGGGGTGCAGCGCAACTGCAAGCATGCTGAGAAACCATCTCGCGCGTAGCCTGGGAACGGCCTGCGCTAGGATCAGTAAGTGGAGCGCGACGAAGCGGCCGTTACTGAACTCCGAGGCACCCGAGGCCGTGATTACCGTCACACGTACGGTGGATAATCACTGCCCCCTGAGGTCGCCGTGGTGATGATAATGACAGGTAGTGGCCGTGTGACCGTCACCATCACTCCACAAGATAGCTTCAAACACGCGCTGAAGAGGTCAGTGGAGCGCGTGCCACAGGGGATCAAAGGACGCGGCCACTGGCACACTGCCAAAAACTCTGGGCGAAGAAAGTGTGTGTGGGTTTGTCCGAAGGGCCCACGACGTGGTTACTCAAGTCCATTACTCAAACGTGGACCTATTTGGCTGCATTTTCTGTGTATCACAATTAAGAGGCATGCCCCCGACTCTATACCACTTCCATTGTTTGGTCAAGTTCCACTGAACTTGTCAGCATCTATTGTCTCTGGACCGACGAGGCGAGGAGCCTCGCAGTGTGGGGGGTTCTTTAATTGGTTTGGAGTGCAGCCGCCCACCTCCTGGAGAGCAGATCCTAGAGGTGTCGGCGTGGCCCAAATCACAACCTATTTCCTTCCCCCAGTGCGCTGCAAAGGGGAATAGGGTGCGTCTTGGCAGGCTCGCGTAATGAGGCGTGTGAGGCTAAGGCGTGCTGTTTTTCGCGGGGGCTTGAATTTATTATTAGAGTTGACGACGTGCCGCGGCGAACCCCAGGCCAACCACAGGCGTGATGGCAGAGGCAATCAACCTGCCAGGGCCTGATACCAGATCAGTGGAATGCGAGGAATCGCTGTCTGTCTCTCACTTGCTGAAACGATTCCTCTTTCACCGCGGCTTTTTGGCTCGTTCCACCTCTCCCTATTTCTCTGATGTTCTGCCTCTCTTTTGTTCCATCCTCCCACTCTGTTTGTTTTGGGGCTTTTTTCCCATGCTCTCTATCTCTCTATCCGGATCCTTATCTCTCTCTCTCTCGCGCTCTCTAGATTTCTTTATCTCTCATCACTCTCTCTTTCACCTCAGCTGTTTAGAATCAGTAGTGTAGATCTTAGAGTCTATTACTCTTTTTTGTGCGTTTATTTTCTTTTTTACGTCTTATTAAAATCTCCTGCTAACCCTGGATGTAGACCCAATATAATGAACAGGGCAACTTTGAATAAAAATAAAAGCACTGTTACCAGGCCTGTAACAAGCCAACGGGATACGGAGCAGTGGGCTCGGCACGACCAGGGCAACATGTTGAACCCCCCCCCCAACCCCCCCCCGACGGCTGCATTTGAAATTCAATCTGTTCTCATTTAATGAGCCCCCGGGAGTTCTCTCCCCGTCTCCTTTTTGTTTGGCGCCTTTTGCTTCCTGTTCTATTAGAATCGGGAGCTTTCCTTCTTTGCCGTCGTTTCAAATGCGTCCGTGAAGGTCCGGGATGGCTTCGTGGGCATTCAGATTCAGACTACTTAGCCGCTTGAAATGTGAGGGAAAATGAACACACGACTGTGCCCTCGGTAACCCCCCTGGCTGGGTATTACAGAGCTCTGGCAAACAAACAGACTGGTTAAAATCAATAGTTTCTGTATGTTTGCATTGGCACGACTGGGGGAGTATACAGCTGGGCAGCTTCAGCTTGTGCGGCATTCGGCGTGCCAATTAAATTACATCCACATTCTGCAGGGAAGTCGACATTTCAAGGTTTGTTCTGCTTCTACATGCTGCATGACAATGACATTTCAGACAATAAACCTTGACCATACAGCAAGACAGGTCTGAGACCAGACTACAGTATGGGTTGAGGGGGTGTGCCCAGGCTATATTATAGGTAGAGGGGGTGTGTCCAGGCTACAGTATAGGTAGAGGGGGTGTGTCCAGGCTACAGTATAGGTAGAGGGGGTGTGTCCAGGCTACAATTTATGTAGAGGGGGTTTGTCCAGGCTACAATTTATGGAGAGGGGGTTTGTCCAGGCTACAATATAGGTAGGGGGGGTGTGTCCAGGCTACAGTATAGGTAGAGGGGGTGTGTCCAGGCTGCAGTGTTGGTAGAGGGGATGTGTCCAGGCTACATTGTTGGTAGAGGGGGTGTGTCCAGGCTACAGTGCTGGTAGAGGGGGTGTGTCCAGGCTACAGTGCTGGTAGAGGGGGTGTGTCCGGGCTACAGTGTTGGTAGAGGGGGTGTGTCCGGGCTACAGTGTTGGTAGAGGGGGTGTGTCCGGTATATAACTGTGTAGTACCGTTAGTCTCTGTGCAGGGTCTGTTAGGCCTCTGCTCCGCTGCTCTCTCCGGTCCAGCACACACGGCCCACAGAGGAAAGGGGCGGGCGATGACAGATCTGGGACGGCTTTGTACTGCTGGGCTCGATGACACACACGCACGCGCACACACACGACAGAGTGACAGGTCCAGGTTGGCTCTCAGGCCTCCACGGAGCAAACCTACTTTGAAACGCTGTAATTGTTTCTAATCGTCCGGTGTCTGGCAGCAGGGGGACCGGAGCTGCCCCGAGACCGAAACATAATGGGCGAGGAGGTGGGCGAGGAGGTGGGTGGAGGGGGTGGGTGTGTTGGGAGGTCCAAGGGAACAAAGG
This sequence comes from Esox masquinongy, assembly GCA_016801175.1. Classification (NCBI taxonomy): domain Eukaryota; kingdom Metazoa; phylum Chordata; class Actinopteri; order Esociformes; family Esocidae; genus Esox; species Esox masquinongy. The sequence continues at coordinate 19,621 of JACXGI010010761.1, forward strand.
TAATTGCCCAGATCCTACTCTCTCTGTGTGCAGGGAGAAAAGAAACAAAGAAAAAAAACGAGCTATGAGACTCAGAAAAGGCACCCGCTTACACTGTCTCTCTGGTTCCCCCCTCCGTAAAGACCAGATCGCCCAGAACCCCAAGACCATCGTCTGCCCCATGATCGACGTCATCGACCACAACCACTTCGGATACGAAGCCCAGGCAGGCGACGCCATGAGGGGGGCCTTCGACTGGGAGATGTACTACAAACGAATCCCCATCCCACCGGAACTACAGGGGCCCGACGCAAGTGACCCCTATGAGTGAGTATAACACACACACACAGACACACACACAGACAGACTGACACAGACTGACACACACACACACACAAACAGACAGACATACACAGACACACACACAAACATACACACACACACACACAGACACAAACACGCACACACAGACACACACACACACACACATATCCAGACAGACAGACACAGACATACACACACACAAACACACACAAACAGTAGTCTAGATCAGTGATGTAATACCTATGTCAGTGTACAACAGTTTAACTATTACATTATGAATAATAGTCAGTAGTCTAGATCAGAGATGTAATACTTATGTCAGTGTACAACAGTTTAACTATTACATTATGAATAATAGTCAGTAGTCTAGATCAGAGATGTAATACCTATGTCAGTGTACAACAGTTTAACTATTACATTATGAATAATAGTCAGTAGTCTAGATCAGTGATGTAATACCTATGTCAGTGTACAACAGTTTAACTATTACATTATGAATAATAATCAGTAGTCTAGATCAGTGATGTAATACCTATGTCAGTGTACAACAGTTTAACTATTACATTATGAATAATAGTCAGTAGTCTAGATCAGTGATGTAATACCTATGTCACTGTACAACAGTTTAACTATTACATTATGAATAATAGTCAGTAGTCTAGATCAGTGATGTAATACCTATGTCAGTGTACAACAGTTTAACTATTACATTATGAATAATAGTCAGTAGTCTAGATCACAGGCGCTATAACTGTAGTAATAATCAATAGCTTACAGGCATACAAAATGTAAAGGCACACTTTATACATCATAGGTATATAATAAAGCATTCCAATCGCATCATCAGCTCTTTGTATTCTGCCATTTTTCCATCCATCCCGTCCTCCATGAGCTCCACACCCACCTCACATCTGCCTTACATGTATGTATCACGCAATGTGCTCTATGACTCAACACACACCTGTTTCAAGACACTACTTTAAATCTTATGACACAGACCTGCATTTTATTTATTTATTTAACCGTTATTTACAGTTTTTTACAATCACTTTGGCACTAATTTCAGAACCTTGACGTCATTTTTCAAAACTCTAGAGACACAACTCAAAACGGTCATCACTTGTAACACAGGCTGTCCAATGTTCAAAACATTGCATTGTGCATTCATATCTTTAAAGAAATCTTGCACTTGCACAATCATTGGTTCAAAAAACAAATTTATTGTGAAATACCATTGGAACGTTAATTTAGGTCACCCACACACAAGCAACCGATAGTTTCAATGTGTCATTGTTCGTACAATCATTAAATATTGTAGTACAAAATAGGTGATACATGTGTCATTATGGTACTACATGTAAATACATCCCTGTAAAAGTACTGCAGTAGTAGAGAGAATACTACAGACACAGTGGAATCATTGAACAAAATCTGAAACATATTGATGAAAAACAATACAGTACAATCACAACATAGGTTTATTTGAATCAAAGCAAGAAATAGAAAAGACAGTACTGTAAAACATCAAATGCAGTGTTCCTCAACTTGCTTGCTTGTACTGTAAAAAGCAAAACATAGGAGTGATTACTGTACTTCTACATTTTCATCAACTCTGTCTTGTGGATTTGGCCACAGGTTCTCATCTACATCACAATGGATGTTTTCATTAGCCAAACATCTTGGAAAAAACCTTTGGGCATGGCGAATCCAGGCCTGACACTGGTCTGCCGTGATGTCATTGCATGCATCATCCATGGCCTGGAGAAGAGTGACTTGTTCATGAGGGCGCCTATCATAAACCTTCCATCTCCATGTGGAGAAAAATTCCTCAATCGGGTTAAGGAAAGGAGAGTATGGGGGTAAATACAGGGTGGTAATTTGTGCATGGGCCTGAAACCATGCTTGCACCATATGAGCATGCTGGAACCCGACATTATCCCACAAAATGACAGGTCACGCCATCAGCTCTACAGACCTGATGGAGCTCATCAAGGAAGGTTACAAGGAGAGCTGCATTATATGATCCAATACGAGGTCTGCATCACACCACACCATCTTCTGATATAGCCGCACACATGGTGATGTTGGCCCCACGTTGTCCAGGTACTTGGATGGTTGCCCGCTGGCCAATGAAATTCCGACCTCTCCTCCTTGTCTTGGCCAGGTTAAAGCCTGCCTCATCCAAACATATGAATTTGTGATGGTTGTCATCAGCATCCAGCTCCATCACCCTCTAAAAATACATTTTGGAAAGAGATTTACTGATTACTGTACAATGTAGAATTTTTAGGGAATTTTATTACAACAGCCATCTTGAAACTGAACATACCTGAACATACTCAGTCCTCATTTGCTTCACTCTGTCTGCATTTCTTTCAAAAGGCACACGGTATAGTTGTTTTAGAGACACCTGGTGCCTTTTCAGCATGCGTGCAATAGTCGGCAAACTTATGGATTCCACATTGTTAAACATGTCTTCATTGTCCAGGATATGCTGGCGAATTTCTGTAAGGCGAATATCATTTCTGGCCTGAACAAAATCGACCACAGCCTGCTCTTGTAGGTCAGTCAGAATTTTGCCTCTGCCTCCCCTATTTGGCCTAGTCTCAATTCTACAGGGAACATTACAGTAAGAAGACACTTGGTCACATCACCTACTCTGTGATACACATTGGTATGCAGTCATTTGACACTTGAGAGTAGCATAATGTTTAGTGCATGCTGACGACTTACCGGTTCTCGTTGTGGAAAGTTCTGATTATTGAGGCCACGGTTGACCTTCTGAGGTTTGGTTGTATCATTGTAGCCGCCTCAGTCATTGTCATGCCATGATTAATGACATGGTCTACAACTATTGCTCGGATTTCATTGGACACTCTTTGCTGTTGCTGCCGTTGTCTTGGACCGTGGCCTTTGTCCTCTACCACGTTCCCCCACACCTCTCAAACGAGGCCCACGACCACCTCTCAGAAGGAGTGCTTGGTCCCTGCCATTCCTTTGACCAACACGTCTTCCTCGTTTTCCTCCCACCACTGCTTGACCTCTATTGTGACCTGGATCACCTGCCGGCTCCATGTTACGTATCACTATGTTGTTGCACGTGGATCCCAATCAATTCTTTATATACTCGTTCCACAATGTGAACTCAATCATCAGTAACAAGTTGGCAGAATTGGACAAGCAATTACAAGGGCCTGCATCCATACAGTGCAGTACTGTCAATACTGTAAATAGTCTGAAAAGGTGGTACATAGGACCATAGTGTCTGATAAAGAATGATGATGAAATATTACATCCATAGATAATGTAGTCTAATTGGTTCATGCTCCACGGTAATTGGTGACAATGAATCTCGTTATCTTGAAACTTTCATGATCTAAACATGGAATATTGTTTCTCTGTTTCCATACAACTATGCATTAAGAGTAATGCAACAGTTACTTATCGTTTTGAGCAGTTGGATCAATTGATAGTTGTATCATTGTAATGAAATGAATAGACACACATCTGAAATGTAATGTGTGAATTGCCTTTTGAAATAGTAGTACTTTGATGTTAAGTTGTGTCATACTGAACAGGTGATTTTTGTTAAATGAACAAATGATCTTAGTTTTATGTATATTGTATCCAAGCAATTGAAAAAAGTGTTAGAGTTTTGAAAAATGTGCATTTTGATCATTGATGGTGAGTTTTGTGTCGAGAGTTTTGAAAAATGACGTCAAGGTTCTGAAATTAGTGCCAAAGTGATTGTAAAAAACTGTAACCAGGTAAGTCAATTGTCATTGTCAAGAATGACCCGGCCATTGACAAGACAATACAATACCCAGAGCAACATATATCATTTCAAAATAACAGTAACACTTATAAATACAGTGGGACACGTGTGTATATGGGACTAGGGGATTCAGCCGGTGTAGGTGTCAGACAGCAGCTCAAATGTTTTGTTTTTGAAGGAGTCTGGTGAGATAAGTGTCGAGTGTCGAGCTCAAGGGTCTTTTTCGACTCATTCCAGTCAGTTGGCAGCAGCGAACTGAAATGAGTGTCCAAAGGAAGAACGGGCTTCAGGCGTGACCAGGGGGATGTATCCACACGGAGAGCAGGTTACTGCTGGAGTGGCAGACATTAAGAAGCGAGCAAAGAGTCTGGCGACGAGTGTGAAGGGCGGGGCCAATTAACTGGAGGGTAAAGGTCGCGGTGGCGAGTGAAAGTGGTGGAGGTCACAAAGCGGATGGCAGCGTGGTAAACTACGTTACGAGGATTGGCAGGGTGCTCGTTTTTGTAAGTGTCTTCTTGGCGCGTGAAGGATGCCTCATTGCGGAACGAGAAGCCTGTTCTGGATTTGATTTCAGGTAGGCGATACAACAAGGACAACTCCATCAATATAAACTGAGAATAGACTGAGAATAAAGCCTTTAAGGACACCCGTAGAAACTGATGGAGGGAATTTTCAAATCGGGCTAGGCAGTCCCCTGAGATGCATAGACCGTGGAGTCCATTAATTAGCGATTGTTGACAGAGTCAAAGGCCACGTCAATAAAGACAACTTTTCATCTATGTGGTGTAGGACATGTAGAGACACTGAGATGCGCCCGTGGCCAGCTCTGAAGTCTGACTGAACCACAGAGAGAACACTGTGGGACTCTGGATGACGGGTTGGCTTTCTGTCGACCAGGCATTCAAAACCTTTAGACAGGAGTGGCAAGACTGCGATTACAGCTGTCAGGGTTAAGCCCTTCACCCCCTTTGAACAGGGGAGTGACCGTGGCGGCTTACCGGTCTTGTGGGATCACTGCTGATTGTAATGAGAGGTTTAAGAGGCAGGTGATTGGGGCCAAAATAAGGGCCCATATCATTGAGCCCAGCAGACTCGAATGGGTCCGGTTTTAGCAAACTCTCTGCGCAGCTCATTTCCTAGTAGAGGAGAAATGGGTCACGTCCTGAAGAGGAGCTCTGCAGGGAGTGGAGGGACCTATACAGACAGTTGCAGACGGCATCGCCGGGAGACATGGTTCTCGAGAGTTTTACAAGCAGCAGCTTTAGATAAGACGACGGAGTATCAGCGATTTTCCTCACAATAGATAGCCGCCCCTCCACCTTCCGATGACCTGTCTTGACAGAATGAATTATAACCAGGAACGAGAGCCTGTGAGTTTCAGTGTGATTTTCAGGACCAAGATTCGAAAATGACCTGGACGTCGGATTTAGACGTACGGGCTGAAGTTATCGGCCCAACGAGTTTTGGAAGGAGAGAGTTGTGAGGAGACAAGAGGAGATAATGTGGCCTGGATCTGAATGTTCATTAACAGTAGCCATTGACAGTAACAGGGTAAGAATAGGGCCAGAGGTTCTGCTCACAGGGCGTGACAGGAAGTTGATAATGATATTCATAATTTCCGAGATTCAATAGAACTGTTTCGATACCAGGCATGTAGATAGAGACACAGAACAGGAATTGACCCAGATCGGGTTCATAAGGCTAAATGTAACCATGAAGGAGAAAATGTCCCTGGTGGTGACTGTAAGACCACCAGGGTGTAGATCCTGAACGGGGGGGGGGTTGGCTGAATAGGTGAATGAATTGGTGCGGTAGTGGTTTAAAAATGTTACGCCGCATTGCATTGGTCAATACCTATAAACCAATTCCATTGAAAACACAGGTGCCAGTGGGCATCAGAAACATTCCTAGAGGCTGACAGCAGGAAGACAGCGATGAGAGATGAATTACGCAGAAGCTTAAACGGCACCAGGATGAAACCTAGTCTCCTTACCATAGATGGGCTTCAAAGTAAGACTCTTACTTGTTTTAAGTCTCGCGACACAGGCTTTTTTCAAGACTCTACCCAAAGTCTGGCAAAACACAGGGCTGTTTCAAGACACTACTCCAGGTTTTGCAAGACAGGCCTGTTTCAAGACACGCCGCTGCCTCATTCCCTCCGGTCGGTTGGCGGAACCAATCACAGTGGTACAGGCTGGCGGTGAGAAGCAGGAAGCTCATTTCCCCCTGCTTGTCCTCCTCCCACATCCCTCCAAATTAATCCTGGGCTTAATGCCTGGCCCGCATCAGCAGTTGGGGGTGAAATGTGCGAGAAGGTGATAGAAGCTAGAGGATAGGCGCTGAAGTCACTGGGCTGAGACATCCTGTACTCTTTACTGTGACTGACGGACTCTTCTGGCTGTTTCGCACTCTCCTTCCCTTGCAGTGGGTTTTTTTTTCAATGCCTGACATTGCTGTGTGTGAAATGAATGCTCCTAGGATACAGCCAGCCTCTCCTTAGACTCCCTGGCTGGCGGTGCTGGCAAGGACCGTGTGACTAACCCTGTGAAAAGTCCAGTTAGTCTCTCTTGACTCCCTATCAGATCTCTCTGATCCAGGCCTAACGCTTCGGGTCCAACGCACCTTTTTTGGGAGATTAAAGTTCATCCTGTCCTACGTAGGGACCTGCTGATTGTGATCCGTATCCTGTACTGTCTCCTTTTCCCATGCTGCTATCTCGTCAGTGCGTCAGGCTCCCCGTGGCGACAGCGGTTCTGTCGGAGCCAGATAGACGTTTCTCGAACCGACGAAAACCCCTGTGACGTAAGGCCGAGCTGGATCATATTTCAGTCGTCCCGCCCCGTAAGGACCCTGTCGAAACGAGGACCCTAAGGAGGGGATAGGGGGCCATTGGAGATGCAGATGTGGCTTCGCTCCTTCAGGGAACACTTTTATCTCCGGTCACACCGGGTGGTTGGCATTCTACACGTCCTCCTTTCATGTGCGCTTTATTAATGAAGGCATTGCCTGTCCTTCTCAAGAGCAACTGTGTCACCAGGGGTTAACATATGCAAATGAGCTGGGAAATGGCTGTTTGGCTGAGTGTGGTGGTGTTTGGGTGGGGTGG
>JACXGI010010762.1:0-11792 GCA_016801175.1 Esox masquinongy
GTCTATGAAATCACTTCTGAAGATTTTCACTCAAAGCAAATGTTGGTATAATTGCCGTCGTCTAACTTCATACAGTATATTTTTTGTACTACGTGCTTTTAACGACAGCTATTCCAGCAGCCCAGACCCAAGAAATCAACTTTTAGGGCTACTCACTCAATATGAACAGGAGAGCCTCGTATGGACGTTGACAAGTGAGAGGAGTCATTTCTGTTGAAGCAGTGTGCGGTACTGCTGCAAGATATTCATCAGTGAGGCTATATCTGCGCTTGGACTGGTTGAATTGTAGCAGTCGTTTTTGTGTTTCTTCGCATGCTCGCTCTGGAAGTGCCTCTGCAAATTGTACTCTTTAAAAACTGCGACGTTAGCTTAACATATTAAGCAAGTTGCTTTACCTGTGACATCTACAAATAAATATTTTCCTGTCAATTCTTTTTTAAATACCCTGGTTTCGTTATCAACTTTTCTTAGGCTCATTTCCGGAGATCGCTAGCCATCAATTGCGTTTAGTACGCACAAATGATAACATCCGCGCGTGGATTGTGGTGTTGGTCCCTACGTATCATAGCAACGCAAATACCTTGTTTCAACTTAAAGGTATTTTAAACAGACAGTATGATACTGCTGTACATATTACGGGGAGTGCCACGGGACTTTTAATTTGAAAATAAATAAATATGCAGCAGTAAATAAACTAACAATCTGCGGACCTTGTCAGGTATTTTTTATTTTGTATTATTTTAAAAGTTTTGGATGTATCGTGGGCTGGATAGAATTACTCAACGGGCCGGATCCGGCTCGGGGGCATTATCTTGCCCAGGTCTGATATAAGGACTATTTACATTATCTATACCATTTATAGTTATATCTGGCATGTTAACAACATTTTTAATAAATTATAACTTACATGGTTGAGACTTGAGAAACAACGTATTGCTAGCTGCAATATGCCCAACCCTTTCGGACAGTTTCCCACAATATTTACGTGAGACATCTTAGTCAACAAAACATCCCCATGCTCAGGAAGACAAGAGCTGTTAATGACACCATGAAAGGATTCAGAAACACACAGCTGTTGGTTCTTTTGGCAGGTATTTCTAGCGGCAACCCAGAGATTCTATTCACAAGAACGCATCCGAAAACTGCATTATTCATATACGTCACCCGTGTCATCTAGTTGTAAATATCCATGTATATTTGATATATTCTGCCCAGAGGTTATTAATAATTTACAGCTTTTCCTCACGCAATAGCATCCTAAGGTCTAACTACACATCGGGGGTATAGACTGCAGTAGTAGGCAAGGTGTAGTTGACTAAACAACTGCTGTTGCTTAGGCAAGAGACTTGGAACACAGCCAGGGATTCCTTTAAAAAGTCCATCAGTCTTTCTTCCCTAAGCCATAAAACCACACTTTTTGTTTAAGAGCTGTCCCATGGGGTTAGAGTGGGTGCTCATAGCTAAATAAGAGTACAATGTTTTCAAGGCATACCATAGAAAAATCTCTTTGCCGGGAGAGAAAAACTCTGACATGCTGTTATCTGTTTTTCCGCTGAGTGGAGTTGATTCAGAGGAAGTATCTGCCGACTGTAGTCGAAAGAAACGCTCTAAACTGATGCCATGATGAGTTGACTGTTCCGGAAAAGCTGGCTCTCCTTGGTAATGCGGCACTCGTCCTAAATTAGCACCTGGAGCTGGGTGTTCAAGACTTGATTGGAGGTAAACTGAATTTATGCTGATAATTTCCTCCTCCAGTTTTGCTATTCATGACACACTCTCATGCGGTGCAGTCAAGTGCCTTTCTGCTAGCACAGCAGAGGCTAACTCAGAGATTCCGCCCTAGTATTAAGGCAGGAGTGTGTTGTGGCATCTTTGCGTTGCTGATTAGGATGCTGAAGAAAGGAGAGTGCCCATTCAGCAGTTAGGAATGTGCTGTGTTTCCAAAAAGACAACCAAATAAATCTCAGTTATCTTTCTCCCTTCACAGCCTCTGTCTCTCATTGAATCAGATGTGGAACTCAATATGACAGGCTTCAGTCCAAGGCAATTCGCTTTACCTCACTCAGATTTTCCAAATTGTCACACAATGATGTAAAAACTCAGTTTTAATTCCTAACATTTGTAAGTGGTTCGATGGAAGTGTTTTTAAATAGGCTTGCACAACAGGTTGGCAGTATAAAAGCCCCCCCCCCAATACTATTGAGCCAAAAAAGCATCAGCATGTCTAGTTGAGCTCTCAATGGCTGTTGTCTCATTCATCACCCACTGAGTAAGAGAAAATGACCTTCTGCCTCAGACAGTTTGTTTTCTTTCTATTGCTGCAGGCATGCTCAGTTGCATCCTCCGCTCAGGTGGAGATGGCTGCGGGCGCTTGCGGTTTGTCTCGGTGCCCTGGGCTGGCACCAGCAGGGTTACCTAAAGACGTCATCACCCTGATTCTGTGGGGCATGTTGCTCCTTTCGACCCAAGCTATGTGGTCACAGTCAGGGAGAACTAAACATTTCCAAGACCTTCAAAAGTCACAGGAAATGTTTTGCTTTTTTTTTTAATCTGTGTATTTTTTGCTCTGATTTCGTGTCTGGCGTTGTCTTGTTGCCACGTGAACATGAGACTCGCTACATGACCCGTTTCATTTTTTGGACCTTTTCCACCTAATACGCCCAGTTGATCATCCTTTCAGGGCAGATGGTTCCGATTAAATTCTTAAGAGGCCTCGAGAAGTTTCCTCTGGTTGGTTACATAAGGTCTTCAGGACTAATGGTCCAGAAACAGTATTCTGAGGTCACCCTAATAGGAATTTGCACTTTTTACTTAGCTCAACTGATATTCAAGGGCACTGATGGAAACAACTCAAAGCTTTAGTAGATAAGCGCGATACATACACCCAATGATCTATTACACAGCCTTACATTTGTCCTTTTCTCTATTCACTTATGTCTATCTGTTCGCTGCCCACATTCCTGCTGACATTGACAGACTATATAATGTATGTGAGCAGCCATGCTCAGTACGAGTGTTCTTTATTACAAGAATCGAAGTAGAAAATGATGATTCAAATAAAAGTGAAGGCTGTGCTGACAGCTGAGGCAACAAAAAGAGAGCTTTTGAACTCAATGACGCAAGCCAAATTGCTTGTTTGAATAATGAATATAGTCAAATTCCATTAATATGCTCCCTGTTCCTAATGTGGCATCTTACAGTGTAACAGTTATCCATTGTGACAAAAAATACATTTTTCTTGAATTATTTCCTGCTTGGTGACAATAGTCTGAAGTCGTTTCCTATCATCAGGGGTAAGGAGTATGGTCATGATGTGGACTTCCTCGTAACTACACCTGAGCTGGGAAGAGAAGAGGGCCTACTGCTTCGTGTTATTGACAGACTTCAAGACCAGGTATGTGTGTGTGCTATGAGCCGAACAGTATACTGTGAAGAATAGAACCCAATGGGCACAAATATCAATTCAGCATCTGTTTTTCATTTATATTTGGTTCACCAATGTGAATTCAATGTGAAATCAGCCAAAAAATACTTTATTGGATTGTTTTGATGAACCAAAAAAACGTATTCCTTAGGGTGATGACTATTTCTTGTGTCAACTTAACATAATCACACGTTTTTTGTGGAAATCACATGGAAGCAACTAAGGCTGTCACCGGACAACATTGTTTTGGTCCAGCGAGATTTGGTTGATCTCTCTGACTAATCAATTCATTGAAATTTAAAATATATATTTCTTTTTCATAAGCCCATGAGCCGTCTGTGGAGGACATGCTGGAATATGCTGGAATATGACTCGACAAACCCGACCTGGCATTTATATGAAATGTATATGTATATACCACAATACATATATTTGGGTTCCCCGATTCTGTATTTCCAAACATTGCTTTCACTTACAACTTTGTGAAATAATTTTCTATCAGATCTCATTAATGGGGGGAGAGCAATAACCAGATGATGCTGCACTCGTGCTAGCGAGACCATGCTGGGCCGGGAGTGAGGGAGCTGTGTGCTGCATAGCGTCCAACAATTACTTCCAGAGCGATTTATGAACTTAGACAGATGTTATTCCCCTTTAATAAAATGAAGTTATTTGATGCTTTAAGGCGCTGTTGGATTAAATAGGAACGAACAAATATGTAACTAAAGAGGAGAATTGACAAGATAACTACAAGTTTAAATGCATGTTTATGATCTGACTCACTGCAGTTGCTAGGCTTCCCAGATTCAGCCACTATAACATTACTCCTCTACAACAGAGTAACCACTACAACAACCACCATGTTGTAACTATTTGAGAAGTGAAATAACAAATGTTTACTTGCACAACAGCAGAGCGTGTCAATTAAATGGTGCACACTGGAGACTAGTATTTCAGAACGGAAGGCAGCGACCGATATCCACCGTGGGAAAATGCACTTACTGATGTTCAAAATGTGTGTGGGGAACTGTGCTACAGAGTGGGGAATTGTGCTGCAGAGACAGAAATGTTTGGTTACAATTGCGCTCACAAGTGATGTCTGCAGAGAACGCAGATATTTGGAAGGGTATGTTTAATGTAAGGCTATGCCTAACATACAGTACCAATTCGGACAAAATTTTTGTAAGAACATGGTATTACTTTATTAGTGTTGCACCACTTTCTTACATAACCATACACAAATTCAGTAGCACATGCATTTTTTTGAGTAATGGATTACTCCATCCCCATGCCCTCAAACAATGGACTGGTAGAGGCGGGACTCTAGATAGGTGTCCCATGTTCATGCGGCTAAAGACTAAAGAAATCAGCCTCCTGACCAAACAATCGACTAGTTGATTAAACCGGGTCAGCCCTAGAAGCTACATTGCTACATCTACACATTTTTTTGTCACCTCAGAGATAGGTTTGAGAACGGGTATTTACCCTTTACCAACATCAATATTTAAAAAGCACAGCACGGAGCGTAAGCACTTTTTGAGACAGAATGGAGTTTGGAGTTTCACTTCAATAAAGGTTGGAGTGTGGAGTTTCGGTAAAGGTTGAATCTACCGTATAGTTGGTTTTATTATAAATGTCAAGTCAACTTTCTTGCATCCTTGAAATATGTCAAGACATCAAACAAATAGTTGAAAAGAGGGTAAAGCCCTTGAGTAAGAGCTTACTTAGTGCTGACAAAGAACAAATGTTTTGTCTCCAAAAGGAATGGAACTTGTGATGCCTTTCTCCTTCCTAGTGTACGTAAAACACTGTAAGGACTGAATAGGATATGCCTGACCCACTATCTTTGCACACCCTCAGAGAAAATTGCGATGATACGCTGAAGTGAAATCCTATTTTTTCAGACAGAATTGTCTGGAAGAGAACCTAATTGTCAACACAGCGTATAATTCCAGTGGTTTCCAACTGGAGATATTAGGACCTCTGGGTGTACATGGCAGATGGTACCTGGGAAGACTCAGGAGACCATAGGTTTACTGGTAAAATAAACGCATAGATTTACCGGTTAAATCGACGTGATGGGGTACCTCACTGGTGCACAGAGGTTAAAAGTCAATACATGGTAGTGTAACCAAAATATGTAACCATCGTTACAGGCATAAGTCCTATAATGTGAAGGCAGAAGGTGATCGGGGGAGAGGATTTCTACACACCTACGATGTGAATATGAGTTGGCACAGATAAAAAGGAAATGTAAAGCCATTCACACCAGGTCCTTGATCCAGGACATCTTCATTTAAGGAGAGAAAAAGTGCAGAGACGGAGGAGGGAGAGAGAGAAGGTGGGAACTGGCCCGCTGGGACGCCCATCCTCTTCTGAGGGCAGTCATCCCCCCCTTGATGGATGTCTTGTTAGGGGGCTGAAAAGAGAAAAGTGTTTGATGAAAAGCAAGTCTAGCTGCGGGCCTCTCTTTGTCATCGCTGCCTGGGTTTAAAAATAAATCTCTCCGTCTCCCTCCATCCCCAGCCTGCATTTGCTTCAGAAGGGTCAACCTAATGAGAATTAGCGCTCATGCTAATGCACAGACACACTCCTACTCTGCTGGTCACCGCTGGTTCCTCCCACCCTTTGGTGAGGACGAGGTGAGGGTGGGGAGGAGCTTCCCCAGAATGTGATGGGAAGACCGGAGCAGGTGATTAAGTGGAGGTAGCACAAGTTGACGCTAAGTCGTGTAACCTTGTCATCTGCAATTCAGTCCCCCGGGGGCCACATGTCTTCGGCTCTTCACCGAGGCCGAATATCATGGCCACTTTCCCCCTTTAGCCCAGGGGGAGGTAAAAATACATCTATCTGGAAATGTCCTTGTGAAAACCGGCATCGTCGTATTTTTCTTCTATTTGGTTATGAAAGCATAACTTGGGGCCATGAACAAGGTCACCCAGACGTTTCCATGGTAGACGGATGAGGCACAGCTATTTGCCCTGGTAATAGCAGTGGAAAACGTGAGAGGGTGATGCCTCATCGACCGTACACCAATCATCGGGTCTCACTGTCCGGGTGCTGGTAGTAGATTAATAGCCTTGGAAGAACATGCTCCCTACATTTTGCTCCCCTAACGCAGAAGATTATCAAGTGGGTGAGCTGAGTTCATGCAGCAGAATTGCCCATAAATGATGTGAATATTAGACATTTGTCCTAGTCCCCAGGACGTCTATATATTGTGGCTTAAAACCCAGATACTATCGGGTAATGGTGAATGCTTTTACCATGTAAAGTGGCTGGTTGCAAGGGGTTTTGCATGGGACTGGTGTATCGTGTAAGCTGTGAGCTTTTTCTCCGACATGTTGTGGATGCACATGTGTTTGGAGCATCAGCTTAGAGAATTCATGTTTACTCTTTTAACCCATCCCTCTCTGTAAATTTTTTTTTTTAAATATCCAGTTGATTTGGCTTGGGTATTTTGCGTCTCCGACAGGCTCATTTGAATCTTAGGTAGGTTGATTTGCAGGTCTGTTGTCGGCATGCCAGCTTCACTTTGGAGGGCCACCTGCCTACCGCTCTCTCCTTTCTCATTCAGTTCTGATGTAATTATATGATATCATGTTGGCCATGTTGGATCTGCTCTAGCACTTTTGAAGTAACAGTAGCAGCCAGAGGGTGCGTGAATTACATATGCCGTAACATTTGAACTGTATGTGTTGAGGACAAGACCTGTAAAGTATGTAAACTAGGTCAGACCATGGCCAATCAGCACCACAGGACTACTGGGCTTACTGAAAAATCTGATGAAATTAATTAGTTTTAATCATAGTCAAATCACAGTGCTTTGCATTTTGCACCATATTTAGAATGATGGAACATTAAACCGTAAGCTACGTCTCCAAGCATTGTGGGCTCAGCTCTACAAGTCTTTTTTAAATAGTTTTTCAAAATGTAACCTTATCCTAAACCTTAAACCTAACCTTGTCTCCCTTTGCGATAGAGGTTGCATTGTCCAAAAGAGATGCAGCAAGTCTCTCTCCCTCTCCCAATTTCATTATGGCCAATCATGTCTACAGACTGTGTCTATGTAACAACTTCAATCATTGAAAGTCTTGCTGCTATGCAGCTAGCCACTTATCTAGTGGCACAGTTAAGGCTCAAACCTAAACTGTGGTGGTCTTCTTGGAGCTGCGTCTTGGACCGCTGCGCCACTTGGGATCCCTTGCTGCAGACGTTTTACATTTACTTGAATTAACACAAAAACATTCTTGCCAACACACATGCACATTTTCATTTTTTTAAAGGCTTTGCTTTAATTTCAGCAATAAGACCAGACCGTTCCATCAAAGCTCTGAATCAAAGCTAAACAGTTCAAACACAGCCTGCTAACACACGCTAATCTGGGACTTGAAGGGAGGGTTTGAAGTCTCTTGCTCTGAGTCAGAGCGAATATGACATTATATTGCAGCGTCCCATGTCCCTTGCCTCACTGCTGTTTTTGTCCTCTGGGGTAGTTGGCTGTTGTGGCAGCCTGCTTGTCAGCTGTTTGTCACAAACCTTAAAAGAACAAAACGAAATAACACAAAACAAAGAAAAGCTGACCTTTCACATTGCATTTTGGTGAAGTGCAGAATCGAATAACATTGTTGTTTTTAGCTTTGCCTCTCTTAAAGGCAAAGCTTAACTTCCTTCAAAAGATTAATTCTGCAACATGTCCGCCTCTGTAATTCCCTCTATAAACACTTCTGACGAAATAAGCTCACTTTGGGATGCTCGCTGACATTACCTGCTGCGTAGGAGACGATTACAGCGTGGCGTTACGCTAAACAGTCCTCAGAGCTGCAGAGACGGAAACTTTAAGACGTCCCTTTTTTCGTATGCTGGATTTGTGCCCATGGGGCCGAATGCTTTATCAAATGAAGGACACCCATGTTCAGACACTTAATGGTCTGTAAAACTGTCACTAATTCATTAATCCTTTGGCTCTGTGCATCCTTAGTCATTCAAGGCTAAAAGGGGAGAAATGCACAGGAAGGAAGGTATAGAAATATCCAGTGCTATATGATTCACGTGTCCCACATTAAAACCTTTTAAAAGATGCCAGTGTTTTCTTTCATCGACCAACTTATGACAGGAGACTGCCTAAGGCAATACACGTTGATATAAGGGCGTAGGTAGTACATATGTCATGCATGCAAAGGATTTCTGATCTCTTCCTTCCCCACTGTGGGAAGGAGACAGGTTACCTGTAATTGCAGTTGGAGATCATTCCTGAGGTTCAAGGAGGGTGACATCCGGATTCCTTCTGACAGCAAGCTGACCTGCACTCGGAGCAAATTAGTGGTGCTGAGGCCGGAGGAGATGGAGGAACAGGAGACAGGCAACAAGGACGACTTCCCTGAGTGCAGTTTCCTGCGTGTCACTCACTGAGTCCCCCTGATGTCATCAGCTAATGACTCAACCTCTCCGTCTCCTCCTCTCCCCACACCCGCTGGAAACGCTGTCCTCTTCTGATGAAGTCGAGCAACGCGGTCAAACTAGAGCGGGCAGCGCCGCCTCAGTAGTGTTTTAATGTCTCGTGATTGACCTCGGCGTATTGGTTGGAAAAGAAGGATTGGTTGGAGCTGTACTTCCTGCTACAATAATTGCTCTTTAAGAAGGGGCTGGCGGATTTATGGGCAGCAAGAGGAACACAGTATCCCAACAATTACTGTGGGTGCTGGAATTAAATTGACAATTTGTAATGTTAATCGCCTTAGTGCTCCTGGACTGGGGCGAGCCGCATGATCAACCAGGCCAAAGCCCAGAGGAAATCAACCCTTTTCTTCTTACTGCTACTGCCTACTCTCCACTATATGCCCCCCCCCCCCCACATCTGTACTTCTCCCTCCTACCCCTTTCCCTTATCTACCGGTATTCTCCTTACCGATTCTCTATCTGTTTCTTCTCTGTTGTTGTCCCCAGACATTTTTCTTTCTCTTTTTCTCCCTTTCTCTCCTTTTCTCTCTCCCCCTTCATCTCTGTTCCTGTCTGCCTGCTGGTATGCCTTTCCTTTTCTGTGCAATGAAACTGTGTTACCGACTTGTTCAGGGTTTGAAAGGGTGTAATTTAGTTGGGATCTCAGTTGGCATATTACGCTATGTGGCAGACACTTTTTTCCATTACTCACAAACTAGAGTAGTAGCAATTTTAAACATCTGTTTCTAATGGTTCCAGATGTTTTGTGTTTCTTTGCTTGCCTAATAACCCTGTGATTGAATTTGCTTCATATCTGGTCTATTTTTACTTAGTTATTTGCATAATTACATGCTTCTACGGTGTAGCTGTATGGAAATCCTACAAAACCATGGCGATTGCATGTTCAAATACACAACGCGACATTCATGGTAAAATACATCTAGTGCTTGTTTTACTAGACAACGGCGGAGACAGTGACACTATAACCCATTCCTATCCAAACAAGGGCATCCTGCTGTACTGTGAACACCAGGGCACCACCTTTGAAGCAACCAAGCTGCCGAGTTGCAATTTCGAGGCCATGGACCACTTCGAGAAGTGCTTCCTGATCATGAGGTTGTACGAGGACCAAGTGGAAGGAGGGCTGCAAAGGGATCCTGGGGACAGCAGGGGCTGGAGGGCTGTACGGGTGGACCTGGTAGTCCCGCCTGTTGACCGCTATGCCACTGCCCTCCTGGGCTGGACCGGCTCCAGGGTAGGCACTGATCAAATGAATGTGAAATTAAAGTAAATGCTGAGAAAAACAGACACAATTGAACAAGAATGATGACTCAGTAGCAGGCTCCATGGAGTTTCCACGATTCAGTCTTTCTGAGGGCAATAAATTGCAAGTTTCAAGAAGGTCAAATGGATTTTCAAAATGTATGATCAAATTTACATGACATGAGGATTGCGCTTGACAGAGAAGTCAATAACTAAAAAATTAAGCATTGATGTGAAATGTAGTTAAACATGAAAATTGCATTGGGAACAAAAAGAGATTGTACAGTTATCGGGGACTGATTTGGTATGTCAGATATACAGTTAAAGAATGCAAATATAGTAGTCTACAGGAATAAATAATTGATGGGTGTCAGGAAAGGGCGATACATAAAATGAAAAAGAATAAGAAGGGATATGACTATTAGTTCTGTTTTTCTACAGCAGTTTGTGAGAGATCTGAGGAGGTTTGCCAGAAAGGAGAGGCGGATGCTTTTTGACAACCACGCCCTGTATGACAAAACAAAGGTAATGTGTGATCTTGGAATTTCCATCGAGAATGACACATGAGCACAAACATCTACCCGTACTTTCCCAGTGACAGATTAAGCCTAGTCCTGGACTAAACATCAAAGTCAACAGAAAATCCCCATGGAAATGTTACTTTTCTCCTGGATTAGACTAAATATTATGTGTCTGGGAAATAGCTCCTTAAAGTTCATGGGAGCAAATTGCACTTGGTATCAACTGGAAGCTAACTGTTGATACATTTTACAGTGGCAAAAAGACACTTCCCTTTTCGTACTTCTCGTATATGTATTGTACTGATTAAGTAATAATTAGTACTGTCAAACGATTAAAATAATTAATTGCAATTAATAACAAACTTCTACAGTTAATCACAAGTAATTGCATTTTCAGAATGTGTTCAAATGTGGGCCTTAATAAAAACAATTGTGTAAAAGGTAGTGCATTATGTTAAAGACATGATGTTATTTTATTGTAAACTATGGACAGTACTTGATTTTGAATGATATTAGTGCAGGAGCTGTCTTTTTCCAAGATGGTCCATTAAAACAGGGTATGTCATGCCCCTTAAATGTTTCCCCTTTAATTACTACAGTGACTATCATAATCTATTTGTAGCCTGTGTAAATCTAAACAGGAAGTTGCAAGTCCCTGATCCCATTGTTTTACCATGTCCTACCTTTGTGCTGTTGATCAAGGCACCAAGTACAATATATGTTAGGCTACTGTATGAAACACATAAGCCCCTCTATCTGGAAAGCTGTAGGCATGTCATCAAACAGTGAATCACACCTACAGTGGATATTAAAAGTCTACACACCCATGTGAAAATGCCAGGTTTTTGTGATGTAAAAGAATGAGACAAAGATAAATCATATCAGAACCTTTTCTGCTTTTAATGTGACCTATAATGTGAACAATTCAATTGAAAAACAAACTGAAATCTTTGAGGGGGAAAAATGAAAAATAAAAACCTTACAATAACCTGGTTGCATAAGTGTGCACAATCTCTTATAACTGGGGATGTGGCTGTGTTCAGAATTAACCAATCACATTCAAACCCATGTTAAATAGAAGTCATTACACACCTGCCATCATTTAAAGTGACTCTGATTAATCACAAATAAAGTTCAGCTGTTCC
>JACXGI010010762.1:11892-26867 GCA_016801175.1 Esox masquinongy
GCCATGGTCCACAGAGAGCTTCCAAAGCATCAGAGGGATCTCATTGTTGAAAGATATCAGTCAGGAGAAGGGTACAAAAGAATTTCCAAAGCATTAGATATACCATGGAACACAGTGAAGACAGTCATCATCAAGTGGAGAAAATATGGCACAACAGAGACATTACCAAGAACTGGATGTCCCTCCAAAATTGATGAAACGACGAGAAGAAAACTGGTCAGGGAGGCTTCCAAGAGGCCTACAGCAGCATTAAAGGAACTGAAGGAATTTCTGGCAAGTACTGGCTGTGTGCTACATGTGACAACAATCTCCCGTATTCTTCATATGAATGGGCTATGGGGTAGGGTGGCAAGACGGAAGCCTTTTCTTACAAAGAAAAACATCCAAGCCCTGCTGAAGTTTGCAAAAACAAACATCAAGTTTCCCAAAAGCACGTGGGAAAATGTGTTGTGGTCTGATGAAACCAAGGTTGAACTTTTTGGCCATAATTCCAAAAGGTATGTTTGGCACAAAAACAACACTGCACATCACCCAAAGAACACCATACCCATAGTGAAGCATGGTGGTGGCAGCATCATGCTTTGGGGCTGTTTTTCTTCAACTGGAACTGGGGCCTTAGTCAGGGTGGAGGGAATTATGAACAGTTCCAAATACCAGGCAATTTTGGCACAAAACCTTCAGGCGTCCGTTAGAAAGCTGAAGATGAAGAGGAAGTTCATCTTTCAGCACGACAACGACCCAAAGCACACATCCAAATCCACAAAAGCATGGCTTTACCAGAAGAAGATTAACGTTTTGGAATGGCCCAGCCAGAGCCCAGACCTGAATCCAATTGAACATCTGTGGGGTGATCTGAAGAGGGCTGTGCCCAGGAGATGTCCTCACAATCTGACAGATTTGGAGCGCTTTTGCAAAGAAGAGTGGGCAAATGTTGCCACGTCAAGATGTGCCATGCTAATAGACTCCTACCCAAAAAGACTGAGTGCTGTAATAAAATCAATAGGTGCTTCAACAAAGTATTAGTTTAAGGGTGTGCACACTTATGCAACCAGGTTATTGTGAGTTTTTATTTTTCCCCCTCAAAGTTTTCAGTTTGTTTTTCAATTGAATTGTTGACGTTATAGGTTACAATAAAGGTGGAAAAAGATCTGACATGATTTATCTTTGTCTCATTCTTTTACATCACAAGAACCTAGCATTTTAACAGGGGTATGTAGACTATTTATATCCACTGTATGCTTTTTGTGGTATTGTCCTTTGATTTTTAGGCTAAAATGTGGTTAGAATGTTGTTCTGGTGAGGGCCTGCAAACAAGAAGCTTTTCTGATAGGTGTTTGGCCAAC
This sequence comes from Esox masquinongy, assembly GCA_016801175.1. NCBI lineage: Eukaryota > Metazoa > Chordata > Actinopteri > Esociformes > Esocidae > Esox > Esox masquinongy. Next base: position 13,236 of record JACXGI010010762.1, read on the forward strand.
ACCAAATATGTTGTCTTTATTAAATAATTCACAAATTCAACCGAATGCGTAAGGTAGGTTATTTGACTAGACAACGGCAATCATTATTTACAAACATTAATCATGAGAGATCTGTAATTTATTTATAAACAGTATGGAAGTTATTCATTCTACTATTATAATATGTTTTAGTGGAAATACAACTTCCTACGACATTAATGCTTAGCTTAGGCTAGCAAAAACATGAAATAAGCATAACTTACCATGCTAAAAGCAAAATTAACAGTTGTATTCGCACAAATAGCGTCTCGGGACCAGAAAAGTGTCAGAGGGGGAGGCACAGCAGTTTTCGTAGATATTCCAATTTCCGACAACTTGGAACAGTGCAGACTGTGTTCTAATGTTTGAGTACTAATACGCTGTTAGGCAGGATTCACAGACAAGTTGCGAGTAAACATGATTCACGAATGCGTAGGCTACTCTCCATTGTTACATTGGAAAAACTACAGTGGAAGCGCTCTCTAGCACAAGTCAAGTGCCAATAAAATTAAGCGTACACTGTTGCAAATCAATAAGTCACAGCTCGTGGTCAAGTTAAGAACTAACTATGGATGGTTCTGAGGCTCAAAAAAGAAAAATGCTTTAAAGCAGTGAATTTTTCAGTACTTGAATATAAAATGTATATCAAATCTATATATTTGATAAGTCGTTATGTTGTATGGTTTATTTAACTTTGCAATCAATTGCTTTTGTTTAATATGTGAAGTAATACTCTGTCTTACCTCACATATTAAACAGTGTAACTGATAATACAAGTTGCATCCATTTGCTTTAGACCAGTCCTGTCATGTTCCACTGTGGATGAACAATATATCTTTTCCACAGAGGCAATTTTGAGGGTCGCCTATCATCTTTTGCATATACACTTTTGTTGTTGTTTGTTCTCTCTCTGTCTGCTCTCTCTGACCTTGATTTCTGTTTGGTTTTGAGCGCTAACATAATGAAGAACCTTGTGCCAATCAAGCTTGTTGTTATTTTGAGTTTAAAATTAAGACACCGGTCACCCTTGGAAGTCCACAAATTTCCCCCAACTTGATCCTGGTAGAAACCCCTCCCCGAGAGACAGACGGACAGAAAGAGATAAAGCAGTCCTTTTAAAAACAACTATCTGGGGCTTTGTGCTGAATGCGGTTTCAGGTGGTTCCAAAGTCTAGCCTCCGGAGTGCATGTTTATGATTCTGGGCTGTGAATTACAGCTGAACGTTGTCCTCAAAGGTTATTGAAGGGATTAGGCTTGGGGGTTTTAATGTCTCTGCTGGGAATACGGAGGCACGTTATCTTGAGTTATTTTATGCAATATGTGCCTCCTTGATATTGGTGAGAAGGCATCATTTTTTAATTACAGCTCTGCTTGGTGTAAAGGAGCCCGGTGTGCCAAACACGCTGTGAGCACAGACCCAAACCAAAACACCCGCATCCGTGCGCACATGCGCACACACACAAATCAAACATGCACACACTAAAACAAGAAGCAATAACACCACTTTACTTTTTGCAGCATTAAGTGAATCAAACTGGTGAAACAGTGCCAGTAAATCAGGTACTGTAGAGGTTCGTTAGGGTGAAGTTAATTGCACTGAGAAGCACAAGGTTAATTTTTACATTTAAAAATGAATTCAACTGTATCTCAGTTTCAGACAACATATTAGTCTAGACACTATGTTAAAAAGGCTGTTATTTTGTGTTATTAGACTTTTAACCTCTCAAGTCGCATTTAACCTCTCCTCCTTTGCCTACATAGCTTCACCTAAACTCATTCAGTTCACGCAAAACATGTAATTGTTTATTTTTCTCACAGTGTCACTACCTTTGTCATTTTATTAATTCACAGGCTGTGGGACGAGGCTGAGGGTGGATTCATTTTTGAATAGTTTCAACCAAGAAGGCAGAAGGCGGCCTAAAGCTTTACACTAACATCCCTCTAAATACGTATGACATAAGACCTGATAAACAAATATTTTTGACAACTCCGGATGGCCGGCAGTGCCGACGTAATACATTGCTAATTTACATGAAGTTGGAGTGTGGTTGTGGTGAAGGGGGGTGGACATGGTGACAGGCATCTCGACGAATGAGCAGAGCTGTACGAGGGCAACAGGCATGTCACCCGAATGACGGACAGGGGGAAAGGGGTCAGGACACAGAGACGGCAGGGGTGGCAGCTTCGTGACATACATTACAAACACTCCACCATCTCAGATGTTGTTTGTTCAAATGCAAGCAAGGAGAGACTGGTTGCGTGGCCATCCGTGTGCTCTGGGGGACAGGGGGATCGGATCGCACACGCTCGCACTCAGATTGACATACAGGGTCGGGTGGAACGAAGGGCCTTGGAAACTTGAGTTTGAAGCTATAGTATCTGCATGCCCGCGAGCCCCCCACCCAACCCAACCACCCTCCCAAACCTCACTCGTTCCGCCTCGCGCAGACAGCAGTTTCGCCGCTAGTTTCAAGGTCGGTGGATTGCTAAGTTCTGACAGAATCATTCAACAGTGTGACCCGTTTTTCAGCACTCAGCTCGACATTACAGCCGTAATTAAGGTAATGAAGATCAATTAACTGTCTAAGTCGCGAGGCTGCCTCCGACCCCACAGATCATTGACTATTCCTTCTGTTCTTCCGTTCACTCGAGGTAGAGAGGTGTTGTCTTTCTCCGTCTAGTCCTAGTCACTGCTGCAAAAAGCCCTCATTAATTGGATGGCCGCCACCGCTCAGAAAATGGTACTTTTATCTTTGCAGCACTCATAATTGACCAATTTTTTTTCCTGGAGAGTTGGAGACAGGACAAAATGCAGGGATATGGGAATGAGATGATGAGGGGGGTTTCAGAGAAGGAGTTACTGCTCACCGCCCGTCAACTAAACCCGGTCATTTGGAGGACTTTCATCTTGTCACGTACTTGAAAGAGCACTCGCTGGACGGATGCACGTGACAGCTCTCCCTTTCTTCTTGTAATGTGGAATCGCTTAAAATACAATTACGGCTAAACTCACTCTAATGATCCTCTCCCAATTAAGAAAGGACTGGTCCAGGGGAATTGCCTTGAAAAAGGAATGTAACAGCTTTTAGACAGGAGCGTGTTTCTTTCCAGACAACTTATGATCCAGTAGCAGTAACACCTAGTATAGCAGTTGACTAACTATTCAAACAATACCGCAAATGCTAAAGTCATGTGTGGCTCAATTGGTAGAGCATGGAGCTTGTGGTGCTTAGAAAAGCGTCAGGTTCCAACACTCACAAGTCATTTACAAGGAATCATTTGTCTTTGATGAGTTCACCATATCCAAGGCTGTAGGGATAACCAGAGACTTGGATAGATGTGGGAACTGAACTTTAGGTTGTCAGGGAAAATATATGGAGTGAAAAGCACTTAATTGTCCTTAGAATGTAGTGAAGTGAAAGTAAAAAATATATATAAATAGTGAAGCTCAGAGAACCCCACCAAAATTGGCTTCAGTAGCACTTCAAAATAATTTACTTGGCTGCTTTTCACCATTGGACGCTTGCAAAGCTAATGAACGTGGGTTTGATTCCCACTAGGGTCCCTCTTATTTAAAATGCATGCATGCATCATGAGTAAGGTAACTAATGACTTGCATCTGTTTATCTATACATCTTCATTCTGTATTGGGTCAATATCAGAAGAGACGCAGACAGCCTATTCCAATATTCTACTGAAAGATGCATTATGGGACTTTTTTTATAACAAACTTAATATTTTAAGTTTGTTATAAAAAAAGGATCTGTAAAAATATTGTATGTGCATAATGGATCTGTAAAATATTGTATGTGCATAATCGATGAGTAGAATCACTATCATATGACAGTTAGCCACAAAAGATTTAAAGCGAGTTGGGTTGATGAGACGGGGCCCCTATGAGCCCATACATGGCACACCTTAGTACACAACTTCTGTAGACCTGTTTTGGCTCGACAGCGCCACTCACAACCAGTGGCCGTAAAGCGAAATGTATGTTAGCGCCATCGGCGTAATGTGGCCCCGTGAAGGCCTGCTTTCTACGGGTGCGGGGGGAGCCGGCGTGAGTGTCTGTCCTCTGCTGTTAAGCTGAAGGTGTGGAATAATTAATATGTGTTGTGGGCTTGATGAATGACGGCAGGCAGAGAGTTTCATCAGATCCGGACAGGCTGACTCCCTCCCCTAGCAGGAGGGATCTGTGACCTGCCCGGCACCTCCTAAATCCGGCCCTCTGCTGCTAGGTGTACCCTTGAAAAGGCTTACAGGAGTATGTGAGCGGGAGACAGCGTGTGCGCGACGTATGTGTAAAGAACACCGTGTCAGTATTTGTCTGATGCAAATGTGTATGCAAATGTAATTCTCTAGTGTACATGCTGATATGGATGGATGAATGAATGTTTGCCGCATAATTAATGTGTGGAGCCAGACATGGCATAGGTGCCGATTCCGCAGGAAACACATTACGCCTGGATCTGGCTAAATGTGGAAGCCATACTGTCCACTAGAGGTCGCCTGATTGCCAATTACCGCCTAGTAGACAGGCAGTTGTTTGCTAGGACGATACGGAAGGTCGAAGGATGTTTAAGTGGCCGAATCAAGACGGCCGTGTTTTCAATTTCAGTGCTAGGTACATATTGGACATTTTGTTTTCCCAAACCTTAACTGAATCACACTGTGTTAATATCTACATTTAAATTCAACGCTATCCCTGATCTTCGTTTAACCAAAAAGGTTAGTTTTTTTCAGAGTTATTCCTTTTCTGTAAGTGAGAAGAGACTGACAGTGTTTGTGGCTGTCTGTGTGTTTGGATGTACATGTTGCTTGTGTGTGTGCGGTAGTGTATATGTATGTACGAGTCTGTGTGCATGAGTGTGTGTGTGCGCATTTGTGTATGTGTGTCTGTACATGTGCATGTGTCCGTGTCTGTGTGAGTGTAAAGCAGTATCTTACGGAGAGTAATTACTCAAAGCCAAGTGTAACAGTGTGATTAATGATGTGGCGGTCAGGAGGTTTTTGAGGCTGACGTCCTGGCCCGAGCTGTAGCGGTCTTGTGACATGAGAGGGGAGATTAATATTCACTCACGTGCTAAGAGTCATACCACCCATCCCAGCACTAACAACTACAGGAGCTGGAGCTTAACAGGGCTCCTGAAATGTCTGAAATTTGTTGAAAAGACAGTAATTTACTCATCTTTGAAATTGGTTGACAGATAGGTTTCCTCTTATTTAGAAAGCTAGGCATTTATCATAAAAACTGATACATAAATAATCATTAACACTATGATTAAAATCATTTTTGACAGTAAAGCAAGGCAGCTTCTGAGCTTTCCTGCATGAGAGCTGAGATGTGTCTTAATGCTACATTTTACACTGCAAATATGCTAAGCTTGAATTTGAATATACATGTAATAAACATTGCACACAGTAAAGTGTTTCTTGAGATAAATTCCTCTTTCTATATCTGCCACAGCCTACCTCTCAGCATAACAAAAATAAAAGCCTTGTTTACACTTGTGGCTAACATTTTTTTCCATTGATCTCCAATTCTGATTGTGCTTACATTGTAGCTGTGGTGTACGAGAAAACAAGGTGTCTCAAAAATGAGCTGTTTCTTCATTGTGTCCAGATATTTTGTATTCAAATTATTTGTAAGATAATAAAAACATTTCATTATTTATTTAGAGAATCGTTTGAAAGCCATAAGTCAATGGTGTCACCTGTCCAGAGATAGTATGTCCACACCTGTATGATATCTTAGTACAATATAACAGCAGCCTGCTACTAAAAAAACTGTTACACAAGGTTTGGCAATTGTCTGTATCATATTAGCTTGCTTTCTGGCAGCACTGGTGGATATATTTAAGACCAGCCAAAAGCTGATTTTAGCAGAACTGCTGTCGGTTATGGAGTGCATTTTGCCACAACAACAGCCGCGTTGCTCAATGAGTAAGAGTAACATGCTTTTGGCGCCTATAATCTTTGTAATAATCAACATAAACGTTTTTCGTCATTCGATTCAAACCGAGCACACCCTTATTAAGATAATGTAATTACAGAGCTTTGTGAACACTACGCTTTCTAATTGCAAGTTTAGAAACATTTTTTTTTAAAACATTAGGTAAATGAAAAGTTTACCTAATGTTTACCTGTTGCAGTCTAAATAAGCCTTGAGCCCCTCTCTAATCGCATTCGAATTTAAACATCAACAATACATTTATTTTCTTTGACAGTATGCTCTTTACCAAGCATGTAAACAAATAAAATAAAAAGGCAGCAACAAATGAGTCTGTCAGTGAGAATCCAGTAGGGAGGAAAAAAAAGCCTCACTAGACAAGCACCACATACAAGCATGGTTTAGGGGAAGCATATTAAAGAAAAAACAATTTCAAAACATCATTAAAAGCTCTGATGTAAAGAACCATGCACGTGGACCTTTTGACAAAGCCTTGTCAGAGTTCCCTCCTCCGGGTGACTGTTAAACCTTTTCAATATCCTGGAAATATAAATAGGACACACCATGAGAACACTCAATCAAATGACTAAGAACTGGGTGATTATAGTCATTTGGACTTCTAGTAACCTTGTGTTCATTTATTCCTCCTAGAGGTTTTGCCAACATATTTATAATCATAGTGTTGCATGTAGTAAAGCCTATTTAGCATTATGTTTTGCCAGACTGACGTCCAAACTTTTTGACAGTAGTGCTATGCTGCAAAATTGCCACAGAGGTGATTCCCATCTCTGACAGGCGCAAACAGGGTCGGTTTGGGTCCAGCACTAAGGCTCGCGTGAACGGGTCTATTACGGAGGTTAGAATCTTTTTTAGTAACAGAAACGGGTGAATTGGATAATTGTAGGGTCTGATGGGACCCCACACATAGGACCCTTCGTGCTGCTGAAATCATCCCTCTCCTTTTGTCTCTCTATTTGTTCAACAGCTTACACTGACACACACACAGGATACGTGAGCACACGCAGTGGAATCTCAGTTTTCTACTCCTCTGTCCTCATCTCCTTTTCAGGGGCTGTGGGAGGAAAGGGTCAAGGGGATGGGACCTCTGGCATTCTTGTTCCCAATTACCAATCCTTCAGCAACAGACAGGTGTGGAGAGGCGTCTTTAACATTGCCAACAAATGCGTGTTTAACACTAGCAATGCCTTAATGGCCGTCACACATAAAGCCTCTGATCCCAATCGTCACATAATATATCTTTTGTATACTGGGAAGAAATGTGGGCATAATCGCATTGTGGACAAGATCAGGAGAGGAGACGTGTTAGAACCAGATATAAACAGGGTTTTAGAGAAAGCTCCCAACTTCACAATCCAGTGTTAATCCATCCATGTTAACGTTCCTTAGAGTCTGCGTATTTTAACATCTTTCATGTCAAACACTCATCCACAGTGAAGTGTTTAGAACTGCTTGTCATTTTTCCAGACACAACATGTGGAATACTCCCAACTTGCCTTCCTCCCCTCTCTCCCTACATCCATCCCTTCATCCCTCCCTCCATTCTAAGAGTGGCGGATGAGTGGACAATACCGGGGCAATTGCACTGGGCTTTGGGGAGCAGCGTGTTTTGAAAGCTCCCCAGCTGGTGCTGAAAGGCGCTGTTTGCAGAGAGGATGAAAACTGCCTGGAAAGAGGCCCTTCGTAGAAAGCAAAGGGAAGATCTGGAGAAAAGGCTCCAGGTTTAACTTTGAGGCTCGTCTCACAGCAGCCCTCAGAGCATCACACAGACACTTGTGATGTGTGAAAGACAGACAGACAGACAGAAAAAGAAGTGTGTAGTGCCTTTTCTATCAGGAGACTAAGGCAGTTTTAGATTTGTAGCATTACAATTTTATGATCTCTTGTGGTCAGACTGCGCAAACAAAAATGGTTCGATGGATTTGTCTAGAGACTTTATGAGGTGACTGCTAACTAGTCGCTTTGATGCCTGACTTTTTTGTCACTGATTATTTGGACACATCTGGATTGGATGAAATTAGGTCTTTAACTGGACTGATTGGATATCAGGCAGAAATCTACACCCTTATTTTCCATTAAGAGTTTAATCCACCATGTCATTTGTTGAAAGCCTATGTTCCAATATTGGGTACAATAACTTTTGTCACCCAGATTGCTAAGTGGACAGAATAGACAATAAGTGAAAGCTAAATGTATATTCTGGTCCCTGGAGAAGGGGGGTACCACTCTTAACAGAATTACTTGTACTCATGATTGCTAAATCGTGGAGTGGAGTAAATGGCTTCCTTATCACTTGTTTCATCATTTCTACAGCAAAAATGCTCAAAGCTTAATACACAGTGGTTAACACGTTACAACTAGTTTATTTTACAGTGGTTCTCATGTTACAACTAGTTTATATTATAGTGGTTTACACACGTTACAACAAGTTTGTTTTACTGTGGTTCAAAGGTGTTACAACTAGCTTATTGTAAGGTGGTTCTCACAAAATTTTAAATTGGAATGTGGTTGACTTTATTTCATTGACTCCTGCTGCTGGAAATCCTCCCCGCTTTTGGAGATTTCTTTCCCGGTATACGTCCTACTGAATACAACCCATATTAAAACAATGAATTCACTCTCCCTGACTAGAAGAAAGCAAACACCGTGTAGACTACGGACCAAACTTGACCAGAGACATCACGTATGGGAAAACAATTAGAAAACATCAGTCACAGTTTAAGAATTCACAGTGATCAATTGAGAAATGCTACAATGCAGGCCCGTCATGCAAAGTGAAGCTTAGCCTATTTTTCTCATCAGCATAAGCACTGCTGAGACAGATGCACCAAAATAACTTCTGAATCTTTTATTGTATTTGAAGCTTATGATAAAATGATAAAAAAATATAATTTAGTTTTTGACTTAATATGATTATTGCTGTAGACACGTTGGAAGACTAAATAGTTCCTTGCTCCCCTGAATATTGTTGTCATAAATTCATCGAACAAATGCTTCTTGTCAACATCTACATGTTTCTAATCAACTTTGTTTTATCTCTGCCTCTTTTGAAGAAAAACTGGTTAGGACCCGCTGCAGTAAGGGAAATTCTCTGTGCAACATTTCCAACTTTAACTTTTAAAATACCTGGCGCCATATTCACAAAACATCTTAAGGCTAAAAGTAGCTCCAAATTTGCTGATTTAGGAGTAACTCAACTTTAGAACTCCTAAATATTTGGCCTAAGATTATAGACCAAAAAAGATTATAGACCGAAACAGTCGACGCGTCATAATCCCCATAACCTAGCGGCAAAATGCTATACAGGCTAGTTTCCGGTTCGTTTCGCATTTTCCCCATTCATTTTTCCCATAAGGGATTTTAGAATCGCTTCAAATAATGTCTGTTTTGTGTAGACTTATGCCACCTCGCCATTTTGATAACCATTTAAATCTCATCAGCTTGTCAACATATTTGCTTAAATGACCCCAACAAATGTGTACATGCTAATTAGCAACATAGCATACCTAATGTAAGACTACAATTCCCTGAAGTAAATTTCTCTGTCATTTCTAACCTTAGCTAATGTTGACCAGCGTGATCATTCCAAAATCCTTGTGCTGTTGTGTTGAAATGAAGTGTTACATACAGCTCCGGAAAAAATTAAGAGACCACTGAACCTTTTTCTTTCCTTTCCAAAAAAGTTGAAAAGCAAGGTTTTGAGTGAGGAACAGAAGGGTTAAAATTAAGAGACCACTGCAAATTGAACACTTCTGTTCCTCACTCAAAACTTTCCTTTTCAACTTTTTGGGAAAGGAAAGAAAAAGGTGCAGTGGTCTCAATTTTTTCCGGAGCTGTATACTCTGTCCACTTTCTATGCTAGTCATTGCCATCACCACACAGATTACTTTATTCCTGGCCCACAACTCCAATACCATGACAACTGATAGAAAAATACATTGTATAACCAAAGGGTCCTAGACTAGAACTGTACAACAATTCATAAGGCCCATGTTCCACCTTCCACAACTGCCTTCTTTTTCCCCGGTCAATGTGGGCACAACAGAGATTTCCACGTAGCTACGCTCCCATGTGCTAATAAGGCATGCAAATGATAAACTATGCACTCAATATTGTATGGCCTACACTGGAACCAATCATAAAATGGAAACACTACAAACTATCAAATGAGAAACACCACAAAATCAATGGTTTTACACTTAGAGTAAAGCAAGGGTTGGACCCCATACTATCCTGCCGACCCTTCGAAAGGGTCGTTGTTTAGTTGTTGGGACAACACAGGAAGTAAACAAACAGACATGGACTGTGAATGGAAAAGGCCATCAACTTCTAACAATGTGCAGTCTGTGGAGATGTACATGGCTGATGACTATAACCCTCTGTCCAGAGAACCCACAGAGGATCTTCAGTGGTTGATGAACTGTCTCTATGGCAGGTTTACAGGCATGGCAGGATTCCTTGAACCTGAACCAGAACAACTGGTACCCTCCCCGTCTGTACCAAACATTGTTAAAAACCAAGGGAACCTGGGACCTGCAGGCATCCTGGCTGGCATGGTGATGTCTTTAGAGCAGCAGTAGGTTATGGCTAACAACAGTGGGACAGCGCACCACCCCCTTATTGTACATCATGCGGAGTGGGAGGTTGAGGGCCAGCAATTTAGGATTTGTGTTAGGGTGAAAAAATTACTTCATTGCTAAAAAGGGTCCTTGGCTCACAAGCGCTAGATGAGGTGTAAGTCTGAATTGGGGCACAGACAAATGGCTACTGAAAAGGATATGCACAGTCAGGGCTGAAAGAATAAAGAAAATTACTACTATAGCATACAAAAATTTTAATAATAGCCTGGTAAAATACATGAACAAAATCAGTTTTGCAAGTAGTGCTTAACTAAAATAACTTCCCTGTAACATATAGTGCCATCTGTAGTGGTATGCATCGTTTTATCGGTGTGCTACTTATCTTTCTGGTTGTAATCTGATTTCTCGGCACGGCGAGTTAACAGGCACATCCGGGAAATTATGCATGTGACAAGGTGGGAAGGGCTTACGGCACGGAGCCACCCCTGGGCGGTCCCACTTGGACCACGCAGGGCGACGTTCCGGTCCCACGCAAGCCTCCAAAAAAATGAAGAGTTGTGCTTTCCAGTTCAAAGGCCTGGCCTTGCTTTATTTTACATACCACAGTGGGCCATATTAAAAAGGTATTAAACATGTACCAGAACCTTTATTTTCTTATTCTAATTAAAAAGCTATTACACAATGTATCAGACCAATTGAAAAAAAACAACACAACAGAAGGGTGAGGGCAGAGCTTCCGGCGAGGAAGAGATACACTCATAACCCAGGGACCCTGCACCACGGTGACTGTGGACACACACTCACGGCTATTGGTGGAACTCGTGATGGTGGAATTCACTTAATCCTACCACACCCCTCGCAGTGAGCCCAAACTAAACTTCTCTCCCGCCTTGAGCCCCCCGCTCAAATCAAAGAACTGAATAAAACTCTTAGTCCCACACAGTCACTGACATACAACAACCAAATCCTAAATAAAGCATATAGACAGATCAGTCGGTTAGGGTAATACTGAGATGAACACACAATTACACCAAACTCCCTACGCTCCTCATTAAATCGTAACACAATGGTAGACTACCTAGCCAAGCAAATCAGCAGCGGCATAGTCCTGTGATGCCATACAATGCTGCGGTTCAGTCCGACTCTTCACCCTGGTTTCTTCCGATACTTAAAACTGGAACACAGACGTTATCACCAAGCAAGACACTGACTGCCCTCCCACACCCCAAACAACAGCCTTCCTGATTACTAAGGGCCCACACCTGATATACACTGGGCGCTTCCTACCTACCAATCGGGCTACAAGGTGTCTCCTGAAAGGGATGGTCCGATCCTTAAAAGGAACGATACTACCCGTCACACATACAAGCATAGCTAACGTTTGCATAACTAAGTTAGTGTACATAACCAAGTTTTCCAAAACTCAAATAGCACGTTAGGTGGCATGGTCATATTTATAGACATGGCCTGATGGAAAACCTAATTCCATACTGTACATCATGTATATCTTCTAAATAAAAGTTGCCTAACGTTTTACGAGAAATGATACAAAATGCTATAGGAAAAAAAAGAAAAAATATGGCTGTAAACAAAGCCCAGCTATCAAGGTACGGTGATGTTCAGCGCCACCGTGCCGTGCATCCCCTGTTCCCGTCACTCACAAACATAACCCGGACTTGTTTCGTGTCACATGTCTGCAATCATTCACACCAGGCCCCAATCGTTTCATTTGTATGTGTTTAAATGTTTACCCTCTGCTCCCCACATTTGTCGGTCATTGTTGTGTTGTTTGCATGTCCACGCGTAACCGGTGAGTGCCTTCCGTTTTGCTGTTTCAAGTCAGCCCCTTTTCTTTCACTGAAGTTTACTTTGTACCCGGTGTTTTTGTTTACATTAAAAAAACATTCTGCCTGCGCCTGGTTCCTCTCCTCCGCCACCGTTACACCAGCAATCAAACTATATTCTTGCTGTTTAAATTAATCTCTGTTGGAAACGTGGATGGTTTCCCAGCTACCACAGGCTGCACTTGGTGATGACGTCGTACTTAAGTGTAGTTCATTGAGATAGCCACATTAGCGGCTAATTTGCTTTCTGTTGTTTCTGGCTAAATTTAGGCAAATATATTGATATAAGTCACCTTGACTTATATATATTTACTCAGTTATCAAAACGGCGAGGTGGTGTAATCCTAAGAAAAACACCTTATTTGAACTGGATCTAAAAATCCACTAAGGAATAAATGAATGGGGAAAATACCAAAAAAAGAACCGGAAACTAGTCAGTTTAGCATTTTGCCACTAGGTTTTATGGACATTATGAGTCATACTATTTCAGTCTATTTCACAAAGCGTTTAAGCGCTAAAACCAGCTCCTAAATCTGGGAAAAGTTAGGAGTAGTCAAGAGGACTCCTAAATCACTAAGACCAAATCACAAACAATCCTAAAGGCTGCTGCCGGCAATCTGCCTCGTAATCCGGTCAACATTTTAGAAACACTTAATTACACCGAGCTTTTAAAAGGTTTCCGCTTAATCGCGAGGGTACAGTAGCCTATTATGATCATAGTAGTCACTTCACCATCAGAAACAACCCAATAACACTGGAGATCAAGGTTGTGACAACTCTACGCTACTTGGCCACAGGGGAGGTGCAGCTATGCAGCGCAGGCGAACTACATACAGGTGCTGGTCATAAAATTAGAATATCATCAAAAAGTTGATTTATTTCAGTAATTCCATTCAAAAAGTGAAACTTGTATAATGTATACATTCATTCCACACAGACTGACATATTTCAAGTGTTTATTTCTTTTAATTTTGATGATTATAACTGACAACTAATGAAAACCCCAAATTCAGTATCTCAGAAAATTAGAATATTGTGAATAGGTTCAATATTGAAGACACCTGGTACCACACTCTAATCAGCTAATTAACTCAAAACACCTTCAAAGGCCTTTAAATGGTCTCTCAGTCTAGTTCTGTAGGCTACACAATCATGGAGAAGACTGCTGACTTGACAGCTGTCCAAAAGACGACCGTTGACACCTTGCACAAGGAGGGCAAG